>ML792018.1:244842-258751 GCA_009831015.1 Picea engelmannii
CTATTATTCAGAGTAGGTTCATTTGCAGAATTGTCTTCTGCCTTTATCATTACCGCCCCCGAGGGCGCTGCAGTTGTCTACACCAACACTTCCGTCATTTTCTTTTCAGAGTTACATCACACGAGCATGGGGCATGCCCGCCTTGTTTGTACACAGTTGTATATTTTTTCATGCACGTCTCTCAGAAGGTCGAGATACGGGTTCCTTTTTCCTTCAACGGATCGCTCTGAAGGGTCCCACTATTGCTTTCCCTTACAACAACAGTCTCAGTAGAAGAAAAATTGATGTATTTCGGCTATACGTATGCTCCTAACCTCATCCATCAGGGGGCATCTGTTATCACTGAAATTTCGTCTGCACATGGCGACAACAAATCCACATCATCAAAACAACAATGAAGTCATTCATGGCACTGAATTAAGTTCACAGCATTCCAGAATGGTCAAAAACTATACAAAGTAACCAAAAATTGAAGGGCACTTTACAACAGCTTGGTGCGCACGCATATGCACGGGACAAAAATGTGTTTTTGGCGCATGCGCGCCTCGACGCGTGCCTATCAACATAAAAAGCCACGCATTTGCTAATACGGCGCATTAATTGCTTAAGTCGGCCTCCCGACCGCCAATGGACCGGCCCCCAAGATGATTTGACCTTCAGATCAGGGTCGGCTCTGCAAATTCGGTGAATTAATGGCTTAAGTGAACCCTAAACAGTTCTGTGTTTACACCGGAAGTTGGTTACGTGACCGCCTGGAAAATGCTATAAATAGCCGTGGAGACTCATTGTTTTAGCAGAGAATTCAAAGCATTGTTACGCTGTCTAGATGATTCAGAGCTCAGCCTTTGACAAACAATTCATCAGCAGTTTAACTCAGAGTTCTTTCATCACTCAGTTTAGTTCTATTCATTTTGTAAGGAAAGCATCGTGTTGAGGGCCCCGAAGGACCTTCCGCTGGAGGGAGAGGGAACCCCTATCTCTGTCTTCAGCGTGTGCTCTGGTTTCGCTAATAGATCAAGCCTGGAACCATTGACGACTCCCTTGTCTTATGTTTGATGTTTTTGTTTATTTTCAAATTGTTATTTGCCTTCAGCTGTTAGTTAGATTGTATGTAGTTTTGTTTTCTGTTAACCCCTTTTGCTCCACAGCATCCTGTTCTGCCTTGCTAAGCCCAACAGGGCATGCCAGTGCTCCCATTTTTGCTCACCCGGCGACGATTCGAGCACGAACATAGTGTTAACTTACTAACAAGTTATATCATTTATTTTCCTTTTCTCTCGCTACTCATCACTGGAACACATATGTATGGTTTGGATTTTGACTATCCATGTGTTTTGTTTCATAGGATTTGTTCTTACTAGTCCTTTTGAGTTATAAAGAAAAAACCAAAAATATTTTATGTGCTTTCTTTATCTTCTTTTGTGAAGAAATTATTTGTCACATAGAGTTTAGCAAGTTTAGATCAAAACATGCAGTTTGTAAATAATGTATGTATAAAAGTAATCAATCTTTTGTTTAAATATGCTTATTAATTATAATATATATACATATATATACTAATTTAGTGATCAGTTATTATTTATTTTCTTTCATTTCGCCTCTTTTAGGATTCTTAGATTGGCCAACAGAGCCATTAAAACCATTAGAGCAAGTTATATCAAAGGGCTTGGGTTATTTAGACAACCCCAGACTGGACTTGTTCTTCCAATTAACGGACGATCATTTTCACCCGTCAACAAATGGTGCTAGAAGGAGGGCCTAAACACAATTCATGGAACGTGGAAGTCGCAAGACTCCTCCCCCACACACTCTCTCCCCTATTGTAACAAGGAATCATTTCGACAACAATGTTACCTCTCAAACAACAACTACCTCAAATGGAAATCCACAGATTACTGTTGAGACAGTAACACCAAACCCTCAAGGGTTCGACGTACAATAAATTGTTCATTAGTCACTTCCAAGGACACACTGTGCTTTGGCCCATATCAGACAACTCGGTCAGCCACTGAATCAACCTCTATATTCCTCTAATATCAGAGAGCAACTTGAAGGCACTAGTCTGTTCATAAACCCCACAGATCCATATCACATTCTCACTCATGCAGCCGAAGGATCTGTTATCCCACCTTCACCACCTCATTCATCTCCTTCCTCTTCGAGAGAAGAGTCATCCGATGAAGGTAGTTCTTCATCTCATCCTTCTACATCACCTACACCACCTATGCCCATGAAAAATCCAAACATTCCTGCCAGACCCTGGCTCAATCAAGATGTTGTGGCCATACCTGAGCCCCAACACCCTTTGCCTAAACATTTGGATAAATGGCTCCCTAAATTTGATCCATACTCGAAGCAAATCAACGAGGATCACATAAAGAAATTCATGCTAACCATTAGACTCTGAAGCGTAGAACATGAAGATGTAGTAGGTAGAATTTTTCCTTATACGTTTGAAGGCAATGCCTCTACGTGGTATTTTTCCCATTAACCCCACACCATTGTATCTTGGGAAAAATTTGAGTCTTGTTTCCTTGAGAAATTCGGAGATGATAAATCTCACGAAGTCTTATTCATGGAACTCTCCAGCTTAAAGATGAACCCTAAGGAAAAAATAAAAGATTTTAATCAAAGGTTCCTCACATTAAAAAAATCGAATCCCCATTGATTCAATGCCCACTGAAAATCTTATTGTCGCATATTACACCAAATCCCTACACCAGAATATAGCAATTTGGGTAAAAAGGTCTAAGAAGGCAACATTATTGGAAGCCTTCGAAGAGGCAAGCCAAATCAAGAAAGATATTCTAAGACTAAAATATAATCTTAGAAATGAGGAAGAGATTAACCGATCTTCTAAGAAGAAGATTGAAATTCTTCCTAGACCTCCCCAAACCAAAACTCAATCATAGAGTCTAGATCTAAAAAGTTTGCAAAAGGTCATCCAAAAATTGTCAAATCAAGTCATAGACTTAAGGAGATCAACTGAAGAAGCATTTTCAAAAAAAGGGACTTACAAACCCTCTTTTAGAAAACATTTTCCGTCAAACCGGCCAAACCTAAACCTTGAAGGCATGAATCTCGAAAGCCTACAATATTCTTTACAAACAATCCTTGAAGCACATGATAACTTAGTTCCCCCCGAGATTTCTGAAGATGTGGTTGAAGAAGAAACTGTCTAAGAAGATGAATCATCTCCCAATATCTTCGAGCATTTTTTCGACAATATCTTTCAAGCTAATTTCGAAACTGTCAATCCTTACAGTACCAGAAGTAAAATTCAGAATAAACCCTCTTCTGAAATTCGAACTAATATGCCTCCAAAACAATTCAAGCAAGTTGAAACCAAACAAAACTCAACAACTCCAAGTTTAGAATATTATTTGATTGAATACCTAAATAAACTTAGAGCTAATATTTTTGTTTATGAACTGTTGAAATTTCCTTTTCTTCTACAGAAAATGCTTCAGAACATTGCAGAAAACAACAAAAACAACAATCTGAACAACAATAAAATTGCGGAAATTAGCCCAAAAACACCTCAAAAGGTCCCTACTAAAACAACACTAGAACCCTCGGATTAAAGAGACCTTACTATTAAAAGTGTATCAAATGTAGATAAACTAATTTCAGGGACAACGACTAAAAACCAACAAAGTTCTACTATTAATACTTGCAAAAATGTCCCAGCTTTTTTATTGACTTTTAAAATTTCCAATATAAATGTACATAAATGCATAGTAGATTATGGCGCATCATCAAATGTGATGCTTTGCTCTGTCTGCCAAAAAATCAATGCTGAAGTTCAACCTTCCAGTCTGAAAATTATTCATCTCGATCGGACCAATGTTAAGGTAATAGGTGAATTAAAAAATGTCCTTGTTAGGCTATCCTCTAATCCTAAGGTTCACCAGATTATTGATATCATTGTCATTTACATACCTGAAGTATATGGTTTATTTTTAAGCAAGGAATGGTCCGAACAATTGCATGGATACTTTGCGACAGACTGGTCCCATTTGTGGCTACCAAAGAATGGAAACACTAACAAAATCAGGATTGATCGTGAGCATTACCTCAAGAAGAATGTTACTGATTTAAATGATGCAAATGAATCATTTATTGCTTCCAATAATCCACCCAAAATGCAGGGAATGAACACCTTTTTCGATAACTTCATGGTGGAAACTTCCATCATCATTGACCCAAAACAACAGTTGGAACTCGTGACGTGCATATAGTCGGAAGTTCTACCTAATGTGTCTAATATGGCCGATGAAGCTCAAATTTGGTCCCTCTACTTCAATGGATCCAAAGCTAAAGAAGGAGCTAGTGCAGGATGTGTGCTCATTGACCCAACAGGTAACAAAACTTTGATCGCTTGTCGATTAAAATTTGAATGCACAAACAACACTGCTGAATACGAGGCACTTTTGCAAGGACTCAGAAAGGCAGTAGATTTGAAAGTACAGAACTTGATGGTATTCGACGATTCAGAAATTGTGGTCAGACATGTGATAAATTCTATTCATTGCCTATCACCACACCTGAAAAGTTATCAAGCTGAGGTATGGAATCTAATGCACAAATTTTCCGTATTTAGCATTAAATCCATTCCAAGATTAAACAATTTTGAGGCTGACTTGTTAGCTAACGTTGCTTCCAAAATTTTCCCCACAAAAGGCCTTTCTCTAAACGCATTTTCAATTGAGTTGTTGTTCAGACCATCAGTCCTAGACAACATCACTAACTGAAGGGTGTTCAATGATGATCAATAGATCATCTGTTTCCTGCACATGGAAGACACTTTCCAAGGTGCGATGATCAATGAAGACACCCACGACGAAGACCTCCTCAATTTTATGGTAATATCAAACCCGAGGTCTCAGGAATCAACATTAGATCTGGTAAATTCTATCCCAAAATCTATGGTAAGATTAGAAAAGTTTTATGATTTGCATGACAAATTCAAGAATTCGATAAATTGTGAAACGAATAGTTCTTCCCTGACCCAAGAAAAAGTAAATATGGGAACTAAAGATAATCCACAATGCATCAATCTGGGAATGGGATGTTCCAAGCAAGAAAAATCAACCTTTATAAAACTATTTAAAGAATTTAAGGATGTCTTTGCTTGGACATATGATGATCTAGAAACTTTTGACCCTAACATTATACAACACATCATCCCCATGAAACCCTAGACTCAACCTTTTCAACAAAAGCTAAGAAATATGCACCCCAAACTCGATCCAACAGTCAAGAAAGAAGTAAACAAAATATTGAATGCAAATATAATCTTCCCAATAAGACACACACAGTGGGTATCGAACATTGTCCCTGTGAGGAAGAAAAGTGGCGAAATTCGACTCTGTGTCGATTTTCAAAACTTAAATTGGGTGTTTGACAAAGACAATTATCTTGTTCCTCTGATGGAACAAATTCTCCAGTAGGTATCTGGTTCTGAAATATTGTCACTACTAGACGTCTTTTCAAGGTACAATCAGGTCCTCATGTCTCCCCCAAACCAGTTGAAAACCACTTTCTATACTCCATGGGGAACGTATGCCTATAGAAAGATTCCTTTTTGGCTTATAAACGCTAGGGCCACTTTCTAGAGAGCGATGGATATCACTTTTTGTGGTCTAATCAATCAATCTGTAGTGGTCTATCTTGATGATGTCACTGTTTTCTCTAAAAATAAAGGGGATCACTTATCTCATCTAAGATATTTTTTATAACGATGTCGCAAGTATGGAATCTCTCTAAATCCTAAAAAATCTATCGTTGCAGTGGAAGAAGGAAAAATACTTGGATTCATAGTATCTAGTGAGGGCATGATTATTGATCCTGAAAGAACTCAAGTTATTTCCAAGATTCCTCCCCCCTCTTCCAAAAAATCTATGCAGTCTTTTCTAGGTCAAATAAATTTTTTCAGAAGGTTTGTCCCATGTTTTTCGGAAATGGTGAGGCCATTGAAAAACTTAATAAAAAAGGATGTTCAATATCATTGGGGGCCATAGGAAATTTAATCTTTTGATCCATCAAAAAATCCATAGTTGAGTCTCCCTCCCTGATGTCCCCTAATTTTACGTTCGCCTCTGATCGATCTTATGTCGTTGTGCTGACCCCAACGAACACTGAAAGCAATGAAATTCCCATTGCCTTTATGATTCATCCTTCAAGGGAGAGAAGCTTAATTACTCAGTTGTAGACCAACAGGCTTACACTGTTTTTAAAGCGGTAAAACATTTTCGATCATATCTATTGAAATCTAGAAATAAAGTCATTGTGCCTTACCCCTCTATCATAAACTTGCTAGTATAGAAATAACTGGGTCAAAAACAGGCAAACTGGATGAAATCCTTACAAGAGTATGACCTCGATATTACCCTTGTGCAAATTGTTAGAGGCCAAGGCCTATGTAAATTAGTGGCCGATTCAGTTGAAAAGAAGCAAAGTCAAATTGATGTTTTAACTGAAAATCAACATGATCAAAGTCAAATCTATTGTATACAAGGTGATGCTAATTCTTGGTTTGATGACATTAAGTTTTATCTAACACACGGTACTTCTCTTCATCATCTTGATCCGAAGAAGATAATAGGCATTAAGACTAAAATATGCACCTTTCTAGCTGGTAAATGGTATATTATTTCGCAAACATTTTGACTAAATCCTTATGCGTTGTCCGGAAAGAGATGAAGCAGATAGAGTGTTATCTGAATTGCATGCAAGAGAAGCTGGTGGGCACTTCGGTGGAGACACTACTGCTCATAAATTATTGAGAGAAGGGTAATATTGGCCCACACTATTCAAATATTCCCATACATTATGTTGCAAATGCGTAATCTACCAAAAGGCTTATGGATGAGTACAAAAGGTGACATTCCCATTGCAACCTCTCTCGGTGGATTTCCCTTTTCAGCAATGGGGTCTTGACATCATTGGCCCAATTAACCCCACCTCCTTGAAACAACATAAATACATCATTACAACGACGAATTATTTTACTAAATGGTCCGAGGCTGCACCATTAAAGGTGGTAAACACTAGTCAAGTAATATCTTTCCTTAATTCAAACATCATTACTCGATTTGGTATTCCTAAATGTTTGGTCTTTGATAATGATTCCTATTTTTCATCCCTCGATATGAGTGCCTTTTCTTTAGAAAAAGGGATAAAACTAATAGATTATTCCATCTATTACCCCCAAGGAAATGGTTTAGCAGAATCGACAAACAAAAACCTGATCAAGATCATCAAGAGGACAGTTTCTGAAAAGCACAAAAATTGGCACAATGCACTTTTTTATGCAATCTCAGCTGATAGGGTGACTCTAAAAAACGTTGTTGGTAATTCCCCCTTATTTATCATTTATGGAAGGGAAGCAATTCTCCCTCTACATGTTCTGCTTCCCTATCTGCAATTATCACTGAAAATTTAGGAAGAGGATTGTCCTATTATGGAAAGTTGGATTAATGCTTTGCTAAAGTTAGAAGAGGTAAGAGCCCAAGCGAAAGAAAAAATGGATAAACATCAACGTATTGTTAAAATATGGTTTGATTTGAGTTCTGCCTCGGACAAGAATTTCAAGGTGGGTGATCTTGTCCTCAAGTGGGATAAGCCTCATGAGGGGAAAGGGGAACATACCAAGTTCCAGAATCTGTGGTTGGGACCTTTCTTAATCGCTGAAAAACTAGGATGGAGTTCTTTCCGCCTGTAGAATTTAGAGGGACAGCCAAACACCTTCCCAGTGAATGGCTTAGCTCTCAAAAGGTATTTCGCCTGACAGATCCCAGATACACCTTTTGTACATATTTTTCTGTTTCAATTTGTTTTTCTTTCTGCTTTTTCTTTTTTCTTTTTTGTTTTATTGGATTTCCAGGTAAAACATGCCTATGTTTAGTTCAAAGAAGGAGAATAGAATACTTCCTCTTAAAACAACTATCAAGGATTGTCGGAGCATCAACTGCTGTGATTTCCTAAAAACATAGACTAGTTAAAGAGGTTTTTTGTTCAAAATTGATTTCTGGTTTCAAGTTGCATTTGTGAGAAGACACAACTATTATTAAAATCTCCTTACGCTGCCCCTTCTTTTAAGAAATTGACTCAAGAATGATTTCCTGTCCTCAAAAATTAGTTTCATTAGTAAACTATTTTCGGATCACGATGAAGGTTAGCAAGCAAAATTAAAAGGTTGGAAAATAACAGGTCTTGTAAAAACTGGAATTTTCAGCGTCACGCTGCTCTTCTGAATGTTTTTAAACTTATATCACATCGTGAATAATTTCTCAAGAGTTGTGGGAAGTGTTTGTAAACCCATCAGGATACTGAACAGGTCTTCTTGCAGAGGGTAACTGCATGCATGATGTGAAGACAACTTCGTCGGGGTACTGAATAGGCCCACTGGCAGTGAAACAATGTCAGGTAAGAGAAAATTCATAGGTATAAATTTTGATATTGATCATAAGCATCCTTCATTCTGGATTGAAATTTCTTGGACATGATAGAGGCATCAGAGTGGGTTAATTGACATCCCTGTCAAGGCTATGGACGCTTGCTGGCAGCAGTGGCCCTGTCAGCAGTATTGGAGACATTAACTTAAACATTGCGACTCTCATTTGTAAAATCTGTCCCCATATTTCATTTTTGAACGAAAGATGTCTGAAGTTGGACCACGTAATGATTGTCAAGACGCTTAATGTCTTTCAGTTGTTATTTGATCTAAAATCATTCTAATAATTCTCACCTGAACTCACCAGTGATACAGAGATAATTGCTTCTCCCAGCAAGTTGCCATTGTTGGCAGCCCTACATATTTTCACCTTTTAAAGTGACAAATAATAAATTATGTAGCTACCTACGATGGTTATAAGGTTATTACTTTCCGAAAGTAATTTTTGAAACTATGAATATGATGTTTCGGTTATTCCTAGTGTTTTCCTTTCTTCATTTTTATGCTTTGTTCACGACTGAAAGCATGAACGAATCATTAAAACTTATGATTGCATTACCATTTTATCGAAGGTTTATGAAATATAGATGTCTTTGTAGGGTTTTTTTAATCAAAGCTATTTTTGCTGTGAAGCCCATCTTGTTGATTGCTTTAAAGTGTCTCATCGATTATGAAGTGTGATTTGAATTTTGTTTGAAACACCAAAGATCTATTGAATTTAAACTATGTTATATATCGTTATGCCTCTTGGTAAGAACTATTCTTTTCATTACCCTTCGGTTCACAAAATATTTTTTTTTTCTTCCAAACTTTAGAAATCAACCCCACCTTGTGGTGCAATGATAAAATTTGAATGAAACTGATCATAGCCTGTACCCTGTGGGAGGTGGCAGTCTGAATGATAGGCCCATCATTTTGAGTTAAGTCTCATGTTTTGTATGTACTCTTGGCACTCATTTCGAAAAATGTCTTTCCTTCTATATTGAAGAACCCCTCTTCATGCGTGCTAGGGTATTGATGTATTTTGTTTCTAGGATTTCGCTCTGGTCTTCTCTATTCCAAAAACCTTTCATACTCACTATGTTTTTTTTGTGTTCCTTAGGAATCCTCATGGCCCTGGTCGTAAGGATTGAACCCAATGGTTCACAAACCCTTTTCCTGTGTGATGATGTAAGGGAAGACCTTAAAGGTCAAGGCTAGCTCGAATTTCTTAAGAAATTTCAGGGTTTTAACTTGCAACCTACCCAAGAATTTGCCCTCTCTTTTGATGGTGGTTGAGCCAAGGTAGGAGACATTCAGATCGAGGTCACCGAGGAATTTTTAGGACATGCGACAGGTCTTCCACTTAGTAGGCAGAAATGGTTTAAAAACACCAAGGTAGAGGAGGTACCGTGGAGCATGTTCTTTACCTCCAGGAAGATCATATGTTGTGATAAAGATATGCTTGTATCCTTGTTGAGAAATCGATGGCATGGTTTATTAGCAATACAGAGAGAATTTGTTACATGTGAGGGTCACTTTGGCCTTGTTTTCCTCTATCACATACGTTTTTTGATGAAATTCATTGAGTTTTAGTTGAATATGCCTTTTTATTTATTGAGAAGTCTGTATAAGATGGCCAAAAGGTATCAGAGACAATGTTTAAACTCCAGACTGTTTCATCACAGGTTGATAAAGATGTTGTTATTTCATCAACTAAAATTGCAAAATGATAATTGGGAGGCCTTCCTAATTCGAAATGGTTTCATTACACCCAGTCCTGTAGAGGTTGATAAGCCCATGATGGAAGAAAACGCAATACCTGCCATTGACAGAGAAATCCCTTCATCTAAAGAAGCATGTGATAGGGTCATCCTCAATGTTCCTATGCCCGAACAAACAGATGTTGGACCGATAGACTTTGAATTGCATGGTCGTGAGCAGCACGCCTACCTTGACACCTTTGCTAAAAATGCGAACAAGCCTTCATGCAAACTGTCTAAGGCTGACACAGATATAGGGTTTAAAAATAAAAGGGCAGGTAGGTCGATCGCTAGGAGCCTAAGAAATAAATCAAACTCTCATATGAGCATGATCAAAACAATCAAGGTCCATGAGAGCTCCGTTTTTGAGATCGAGAGATTCTTGGCAGAAGAAGACCCTCCTTGCCTCAAACCAGATCTTGACCAGGCCTATAATTTCGTAGATAATTTTCCACCCTGCCTGAAGCATAGCCAAGGATTTCCTGGTATCAAGTTTGATAAAAAAAACTGCGGGCATTAGTGGAGACGTTCTGACACATGGTCATGGACATCAAACAGCTACAACAGATCCACAGTGTAAAGTTTGTCTGTTTTGGATTGACAAGTATTATTCAAACATACCTACTCTTCAATTGCAAATCAAAACCCTCACTACTCAGATCGACTCATTAAAGGATGAAAATCATAGGTTAAAGTCCAGTGTTCAAAGGCAGGATAAGCGTTTGAAAAGGACTGGGAATATAATAGTTAAGAATGGTGAGAGTGTTATAGCAGTGGTCAATTCTGAGATTCTGTGAATCAAATTTAGCATGCAGTTATAAGGTAAAGATTTATTTGATTGCCTTAGTTGTATTTTATTCATGTTTCCTTTTTTTATAGATTTAATTAGATTTTTGTTGTTAAAATAAAACTAGCTACAAGATTAGTTGATTCTGTAGCCAATTCATCTTCATTTGAATTTGTGGTAATTATTGGTTTTAATAATATCTAAACTCCTTTGTTTTCATTTATTCTCTCAGGATATCAAGTAACTGATGATGATCTGATGATATGGACTATTGTTGAGCCTATTAGCCATTTCTTTGGCCTTTTTGGGGGGGAAACAAAAGGAAGTTTGTCTCAGTTCTGAGAGATATAGTGTGATATGGAGTGGTTACATCACCCTCTATTTTGTAGTTAATAAATCATTTTTAAAGATTTTATCTTTTCCCACAAGATGGGAGGTTTAGCTTTTCTAAACTCTTTAAATACTTGTAATTTTTTGCAATCAAGATCATCTTAGCCTGGAGGTGAAGGTGGACGATTAATTTGCAAACTTTAATGAAACAAGAGTACACTTTATGGCTTTAGCTTCTTGTGGATGGTGTCTTTGTTTAACTTCTTTTTATTCTAATATGACAATAGTTTATCGACAACTTTAGTATTCATAATCTATTATGTTGTTGGAATAATTCCTGTGTAAATGTTGTCCATATGAGATGCTTCAGATATTATATAGGGTGATCATCTATTCAAATCAAATGATGAGATTTATCTTTAATTCTCTGTTGAATGTTTAAATGCAAAGTTCCTACAATAAGATTTATCTCACTGTAATTGCTTGTAAATCATAAGATCACTGCGAATATTTGTATCATACGTTCTGTTATTGAAACTCAGTTTCCAACACATTGTTTCGCATTTATTCGGAACAATATTAAGGTTCGTTGCAGGTTTCCCCTTGGACAAGGTGGTTGGATATTATCTATCATACAAATGTCTGGATACATAGCGTTAACTTACTAACAGGTTAGATCATTTATTTTTATTTTCTTTTGCTACTCATCAATGGAACACAGATGTATGGTTTGGCTTTTGACTGTCCATGTGTTTTGTTTCATAGAATTTTTTCTTACTAGTCCTTTTGAGTTATAAAGAAAAAACCAAAAATATTTTATGTGCTTTCTTTATCTGCTTTTGCGAAGCAATCATTTGTCACATAGAGTTTAGCAAGTTTAGATCAAAAATTGTAGTTTGTAAATAATGTATGTATAAAAGTAATCAATCTTTTGTTTAAATACACTTATTACAGTTGCATTATAATATATGTACATATATATACTAATTTAGTGATTAGTTATTATTTATTTTCTTTCATTTCGCCGCTTTTAGGATTCTTAGATTGGCCAGCGGAGCCATTAAACCCGTCAGAGAAATTTATATCAAACAACTTGGGTTATTTAGACAACCCCGGACTAGACTTGTTCTTCCAATTGGCAGACGATCATTTTTGCCCGTCAACACTCCTTTAAAGCGCAAAAAAGAAACAACAAAGACTAAGACTTCTCCCAGTTTTTGTGTGATAGGATGTATGTGCACTAGAGAGAAAGGGAACATGAGGAACTTGATGTATTGGTCGAGGAGGATTCTAAGGCCATTGCTATGCTAAAATAATGTGGCATGTGAAAGTTATTTCAGTGTCTGTTAATGAGGGCACAACTGAGGTTGTTAAATGATTTGTTAGAGTATTGGCACCCTGATGCAGAGGAATTTATGCTAGATGGTCAATCACTGACCCCAACAACAGAGGATATTTACTTCTTGACCGACTTCTTTAGGAGAGTGGAACTGGTCAATCTGAGTACTTTTCCTCTAGGTTCATACAACATTAATGATTACATTGGGATGTACTATCAGGATGGTATCGAGAAAGTGTGTTCTCAAGCAATGATTCACAATATCACTAGAGTCCACCTTCTCATTGTATTATTTATGATCGGGCGGATCACATGATCTACAACACTCCATCAGAACTCTCATGCAAGGATGCATTGTGCAGTTTAGTTTTTGGAGGCTACCATATTTTACTGGAGTACCACCATGCTGACATGCATGAAGAAACAACTCGCATACTGTCGTAGGAGGATTAATAAGAACTTTGGGTTTGGAACAATATTATGCTCTTTCTTCTTCTTCTAGAGTTCCTATTCTTAGTTTGAGGGAGACTATATGGGGACATATTGCCTCCTTTCGGACATTGTGCAAGTGGGCAGTTTTTCTACCTAGACAAGGTGGAGGAAGAACCTAGGGGGATTTCAATGATAAATTATTTGATTGGTGGGCCCGTCAGATTCCGATCATAGAAGAATATCCCTATGCAGGAATCAGTTTCTTGAGAGATCCTGACATGCCCATGCCCCCTAGCAAGGAGCATGGCAAGATAGGTAAAAAAAAATTTTAAGTTATTAAATTTTTAAATTTTTATATATTATCCTTTTTATGTTAATGCCATAGTACTAACTTAAAGATATGTTATATATAGATGTGGGACCTATTCAACCAACATACTTTTCTAGGACAAGGCATTGTCCTCAACCAGAGGCCAGATTAGTAGGAGCAGGAGGACCAACAACTGCAGGAGGACCTCCAGTCGGAGAGGTTCAGAGAGCATTGTGATGAGTAGAGAGAAACCTCACGACTCTCAGTCTTTCAATGCCCATGGTAGAGATCAAGGATCTTCCCCCATATATGTAGACCCATGTAATGGGGGTGCCTAGGACCTGGTTAAAACTATTTTGATGTCTTGCAAACGTCGTGGTTCACTATAGCCGGGCCAATAGGCCTAGACCTTAGCTAGTGTTGGACCACTTCTGTGTCGAGGGAAATTTGCGTACTATGTATTTGAGGGATTAAGCCCATCGATGTATGTCAGCTATTTTTTAGGCTTTAA
>ML792018.1:259091-291155 GCA_009831015.1 Picea engelmannii
GTCTTATGGATGACATATTTACAAATGTATTTACATATGTATGTGTGTGTTTTACATTTACATGTGAGCAACATGCCAATCTAATACTTGATTAGATAATGGATTAGTTAGTTGGTTATATCTCCTAAGAACATGAATATAAGTAATATAATCAAAATATTGTTCTAAGATACGTACCTTAAGGAATCATCGGTGAAGAGTGGGATCGTAAACGTGGTAAACCCCACTTAACTAGGACACGAGAAGTTGAGCATCTAAATAACCCGAAGGTGAGAAATAAAATGTTACAAGGCATCACGTATTAATTATATCATTGCGTTGTACTCAAAAACATTATTGCTTGCTTCGCCCAGACAAATACCTCAAGAAGATAGAAAGTGACCACCGGGTGTAAAAATCACCCAAATTGCAGAAGTAAGCCTTCGAGTGTGTTGGATAGCACCGTCCACGAACCCAACATAGACTTTAGATTCACTTGACATCTTCCATAGTGAAAAAGAAAAAATAAAAACTTGACTAGATTAAAGGTTTTGAGAAGACATGAGGCTTGGTGGGGTTTGCACAAAATTGGTAAAAATTCAAAAAAATTGACAAGGTCAATTTAGATGCTAACACGAGGATTGTGTGAACATACATATTACAACATGGAAAAATTACTTGGACATGGGTGTCTCTCTTTCTTTGGGGAAACATGGTTGAGGGTGAATCCTAACCATTCCAAGGCATAGAGAGTTAGATGCAGCAACATGGTCAGGTGATGAATCAGTGGGGAAAATGAAGTTTGGACGTGTAGTTCATGGTACAGATTGACTAACTATGCTATGAGGTGGACAATGGAATGAAGTTGTCGTAGATGAATTTGTTTTAGGGAGAATTCATATTGTAGCAAGGTGAGGGGTGAGCTTTCATTGGTATGATATTTTTGTGTGGATGAACCGAATTGTAGAAGGAATTCAAAGTGAAACAATTAGACATTATGAAGGAGTTCCTTGATGAAGATCAAACATTGGAAGAAACGATGAGGCAAGGATGGAAACTTTCCTTAGTCTTTTAGGTTGGATAGGGTGATAGAAGTTGTATATAAAAAATGACAAGTTTGGGCACGAGGATGTGCAACCTCATGGATTGGGTGGGATAGTTGCATTAGCTACCCAACTAGTTTGAGACATGTGGGTCGACAGTGCACAAATACATGGTAAAGTTGGTTGAAGTATGGACACAACAAGAAGACTGTGTGGAGATGGGTGTAACACAATTTGGTTGGTTTGTGGAAACTTGGGGTTTCCACTTCATAGGAAAACATGGGGTTTCCACTTTGATAGAATTTGGGATTTCTGGCTGGTACAAAACTATGGGTTTCTATCAAATTTTGTCACTGTGGAGGCACAAGTTCGGGTGGATACTTTGAGATCACAAATTTTGTGGATGTTGTCAGGGATGACAATGACTTGAGGTGGGGGAGGTTGTAAGGTATTTAGATAGAAGGGTGTGGAGACCCTCGCCCAAGTTCTCAAGGAGAAAAAAAGTGGGGTTTCTCTAGCACACAAGTGTTGTACAAGTTAGGAAAGTGAGCACATTGGGCATGAAAATGTGCCAAGGGGCTTGCCTAAGTATGAAGTGATCAAGAGATTGGGGAGCATCGGGATGAGGGGCACACCAAAGTTGGGAGAATCGATCCCAAGGGGGATGATGGCTGACAATTTCATGGGTTTGTTTGGGTGACTGGGTCCACGAAGGAGCATGATGATTCATTTGGGATACTAGGTCCATGAAGGGGCACAAAAATTCGTTTGGAAACATGGGTTCACAAAGGGGCATGAAAATTTGTTTGGACACATTAGTTCACAAAGGGGTGTGACACCCCAAAGGACATGATGGCTCACGATGGTGACCTTTGGAGTTTGTATAATACAACAAGGGAACACAAGCAAGGAATGAATATTTTAAGACAAGGATAGCAGGAGGACCTTTGTGGTTCTGAGGCAAGATGAAGAGGAGAAACCTCCCTCAAGGAGCCACTTTTATCCACATAGGAGGAATTGTGTTTCTTTGAGGTGGATTCGGTGGATAAACTGGGAAAACATCCTTTTGGGATGATTTTGGGGAAGTATGGAAACATAGTTCTATTGGAGGCATGTGTGTGATAGAACCAAAATCTTTGAAATCTGTGGAAATGAAGAGATAACAAGTATGGGGTTGAGGGAACGTTTGAGGTTCACTGTAGGAGGTTGTGGATATAGTTGCAACATAGAGTCTTGGTGTGATGAATCTATGTATGGGTGTTTTCGTGAGGTGAGGAGATTTGTGTAACTCTATTGAAGTTGCAGACCGAGATGGTAGTGCTCATATTGTAATTATTTCTCAATAACAGATACTTAGCGAGGTGTTAGACATGATTTGCATCACTCACACTAATTTTGTGTATGTCTTTTGTTTTATCTGTTGTTTTTCTCTTTGTTTCTCATCTTCATTGATGTATGCTTAAATATGACTAAGTTTTAAGTTGTTCACAATTGTCTAAGTATACAAGAGTTTCACTAGAGTAGGAGTGTGACTCATTGGTACCCTAAAACTGAGTATGATTATTCTCTAGGGAAGAGGCATAGTCCAAAAGAAGTATCCTTTGTGTTTCCGAACAATCAACTGAGAAATGTTGTGGTTTTGCATGCCCTTAAGAGTTGCATGATCACAAGATTCGACTAGGCACATTGTGGGGACGTGACACAAACAACCATGAAGGAATAATTTGAAATGAATGATATTCTTCTTATGAAGTATTTTCTTGGAATTGACGTTGAGGAATATACACGAGGCATTTGTATTCTCAAAAGAAGTATGTCACGGATATTTTGAAAAGATTCACAATGTATAAATGCAAACCAAGAGATAGACCAATTGCAATAGGTACAAAGTTAAACAAATAGGATAAAGGATCAAGCATTGATTCCACATTGTATAAAAGGATTGTACCCAATCTCATGTATCTTAATATTATGTATGTAGTAATCTTAATTTCCATATACAAAGACTCTAATTGGAAAGTTGGAAAAATAATTTTGAGATACATTGCAGGTATGGAAGATTATGGAATTTGGTATTCCACTTCCAAAGATAATTCACTTGTTGGGTACAAAGATAGTGATTTTGCAAGAAATAATGATGATAGGAAAACTAATTCCACGTATGCATTTCATTTTAGTATAGGTTTAATCTCACAGGATTCCAAGAAACATACCATTACCACTATATTTTCAACATAAAGAGAGTATGTGACAACAACATCAACATCATGTCATGCAATCTGGTTAATTGATTCTACACATGAATTTAATGACCCGATTCCTATCTTTTGTGACTACAACTCAACCATTGCCTTAGCTAAAAATCATGTGTTTCACCACCAAAGTAAACACATTGACACTCACTATCATTTCTTCCACGAGATTGTAAACAATGGCCACATTATCTTACTTTTTGTAGATCTAAAGACTCATTGGCTAACATATTCACCAAGCCATTGACAAGCAATAATTTTGAATTTTAGAGACAACAAGGGCATTGTTTGTGCTGATATTTTCCTAGTCAGAATTAAGGGAGCTACTAGAATTTCATAATTACTCCGACCACTAATTCTTTAATGATGTAGATGTAGACCACTAGAAATGGTATAATATATAGAAACTAGTTATACACTAATTAGCTAGTCGAGATAGCACATTAAATTTTGACAAAAACCCACTTTATCTATATTAATATGGAGAAGAGGAAGAGAGATACTCCATGCTTAATGCTTTGCTTAGATTTTATTGTTAAAATAAAAACTCAATACTAAAAGAATGCAATTTTAAATTCCTCTTATGATTGTTCTCCGTGGGCACAAAGTCAAATTTATCAGTCAAATTTATCCCCAAAAAGGGCAAGAGTAGCTAGGGTATAGGGGCATACCTTAAGGAACCCAGACTAGCTGGGGTGTAGGGGCATACCTTAAGGAACCCAATGTTGTATGAGATAGAGATAGTACGTAAATATAAAGATGGACGACCCACATCTATGTGTTCACTCATTAGCGTGGTAAATGCATGTGGTGACAATGACACATATGTCTAAAACTATATATGTGTAACCATGATTTGTTTACTTTCTGTCTAAAACAAATATAGACAACAAATCTAAGATGACCAATTGTTGAGCTGGATTAATAGAACAGGTTGTTGATAGAGGAAAAACAAAGCCAAACCACTATGGATCGATATGTGTGCAAGAACAAGCATCAACTATGGATCGATAGGCTTCCACTATGGATCGATAGGCTTCCATTATGGATCGATATGTGTGCAAGAACAAGCATCAACTTTGATGTGCCCCCAACATAACACATGCTACAATAGTCTTCTTTTCATAACAGAGAAGTGCGCAACTGATATAGTAGTTCTTCTGGATATCAAAATGCTAGAGGGAGAGTGCCTCATAGAAACTAAGAAACCAAAGAAGAACACAAACAGAAAGAAAGAACCCTTCGTTGGCAGACTGAGAAAATAACTTCAGAGACATAGTGTTGTGTCACAAAATCGTTTTTCAACAACGAATACTTCAGATCGAGATGGAGAAGGGCCACAGGATTGAGAGTATAGAGGAATTGATGAATACCACCAGATATAAACTTTATTACCATGCATAGACTCGGTGGCCGCGACGAGTAACAATACACTGCAGCACATTGTTAGGTTGGGCCATCCTCAAAAAACCACACCGTAAATAAACGTAGGAGGTAGAGGATCAGTGGACCGTAAACACTGTATATATCTTGGAAAGATCATTTTCCTCTGCATTATTAATAATAAATATGAGCAACCAAGTCAGTGAGATTAGTGATAGCAGAAATTGTGTAGGTCAACGGAGTTGCTTCATTTTGATTTTTCCGTAGTGAAAAGTAGCACGCAATAAGATAGTGGATGTCTCAAGGCCGAGATAGAGTTACAACTGATGCTAATGCTGTAATATCTATGTACACCAGATCTGCTTTAGCTGGAGAAGCCGCAAATCGAATGCAATTATAAACATATGTTTGGAGACAAACTGCACCGAGCTAAAAGTGAACCCACATATAAAGACAGATCACCTACGGTAATCTATGTTGCTAGGGGTAGTGCTTGATACAAGCACGTACAAAATTTATAGCCGATCCTCGCCACAGTATCACGATAAAATCCATGGAACATTCTTTTAAAGTGATGTTATCACGATAAAATCCATCGAGTAAGAGTCAATCACATCGAGAAAGTAAGTCATAACAAAATAGAATAACCTAACGTGTAGCATGCGATCGTGCATCGGCAAAAGAAATGCTTTTCAGAGCTTTTTAATGGTAACGAATATGTTAAGTGGAGTAATTCCTCCATTACTTGTTTGACCAATTTTGATACATGATAGGTATTTTAAATGCACAAAAAAGATAGGTTAGTTTTCATTTGTTAGGTAGGTGAATGATGGAGTGTTATAATTATCTCATATCATGTATTTTCTAATTTCAGTTTTATGTGAATGCAGAGAACAGTTGCACAGCTCCATAGTTGCTTTGTGTGTGTATTCTTTGTTTTCTGAATGGTTGTCTTTGCTCAAACTTGAACATGGTATCAGAGCTAGCCTAAGATTCTTCGAATGTTGGAGAGCTATTTGCAAGGTGTTGGAGAACACTTTCAAGCTTCGTTTAGCCACAACAAAAGGAGAAGCAGTTTACATGCCATTCTGGGGCGAAAGTTTGAGGGAAAACACTTAAAAAAAATTAGTTTTCGCAGATGGACACCGCCCTGCCCATGTATACAGAGCGTCTAAAAAAAGATGGACGTCGCCCTGCCCATGTATATAGAGCATCTAAAAGAAGATGGATGCCCCTCCATGCATGTATAGGGTGTGTCTATAACCCAAGATTTGGATTATGTGGGTCATTTTATGACCCATGTCATGACATCGTAAATCAGTTGTGCACCCATGTAGAAGACATTCAAGAGAAAACGGTCGTTGAGAAGGTACTTCAGAGCCTTCCTAATAAGTTTAATATGGTCGTGGTTTCCATAGACGAGTCAAAAGACCTGACACAATTAATAGTTGAAGAACTCAAGGGATCTTTGTTAACCCATGAAAGTAGGTTTAGATACTAAATCTTTCGACAATGCATTCCAGTCTCGGGCCTCTGTAAGCAAAGGAAGAGGTCAAGAGAATAGAAGCAGAAGAAGGTGAGGAATAGATCACTCTCAAACATGAGAGAGGTCAACTTCATAATGTTTAGAATAGAGTGAAGAGTCAGAACAACCAGATAAACACTCTCAGAATAAAAGGGGAATAGGCAGAAATTTTAATCAGCCAAGATGGATTGACAAATCAAGGATCCAATGTTATTGTTGCAAGAAGTTTGGTCACTATGAAACTAAATGCAAAAAGAAACAGTTTTGAATAGGGGCAGAGCAAAGGTTACCAACACTGAAGAAGGAACATCTGAATCAATGTTCCTTTCATGTCAAGTTACAGAAGAAGGAAGCAACAGTCATGATCTCTAGTTGCTCGACAGTGGCTGCAGTAATCATATGACAAGTAACAAAGATTTTTTTTTCTAGTTTAGATATCCCTATCACATCTCAAATTAAATTGGGAGATGATCATCAAAAGAAAGTTGTAGGCAAGGGTATAATTTATGTATTGACCAAACACAATGAAAAGAAGGATAATCATGATGTTTATTATGTACATGGTCTTAGACATAATCTAATGAGTGTAGGCCACATGAATGAACATGGTTATAATGTCATTTTTTAAGGTTCCAAGTGTACAATCTTGGACAAACCACCGAGTAAGAAAATTATAACTACAATTTAAATGACCAAAAATAGAATGTTCCCTGTGATATTGAGAAATGTGATTTTGTCACAGTCATATGCCCAAAATGTATCAATATCAAATGAAACTTGGTTGTGTCATCTTAGATATAGTTATTTACCATTTAGCAATATTATTCTTTTATAGAAGAAGTATATGGTCAAAGGTTTTGCCATTATAAATGAACAGAAAAAAACTTGTGAGAGTTGTATTTTGATCAAACATAAAAGTGAGAGTTTTCTCAATGATTCCTACAGAGAAAAAGAACACCTTGAAATTGTGCATACAAACATTTGTGGTCCAATGCAAACTCATTCAATATGAAGAAAATTTTATTTTCTAACATTGATTGATGATTTTTGCAGAAAAACATGGGTGTATTTTGTCAAGCACAAATCAAAGACATGAAAAATTAAGAGAATTTAAATCTTTGACAGAGAAACACAGTGGGAAGTACATCAAAGTATTAAGTGGGAAGTACATCAAAGTACTCAGATCAGATCAAGGAGGTGATTATGAATCGAAGGAATTTGTAATATATTGCAGGAAGCATGGAATCAAGAGACAATTTACCACAAGATACACTCCACAACAAAATGGAGTAGCTGAAAGGAAGAATCAGACAATAATGAAAATGGTCAGAAGTATACTAAAAGCAAAGAATTTGTCAAATGAATATTTGGGTGAAGCAGTGCCATGCTCAGTTTATAATTTAAATCTATTACCAACTAACAATCTCAAAGATCAAGTCCCTCAAGAAGCCTGGAGTGGAATGAAATCTATCTTTTCTTGTTTTAAAGTTTTTGGCTGTGTAGCTTATGCTCATGTTCTTGAATAGTTGGGGATAAATCTTGATGATAGAAGTGAAAAATGTATATCTATTGGATATAGTGGACATTCTAAAGCATATAGGTTGTATAATCCTATTACCAAGAAGCTGATTGTAAGCAGAGATGTGAAGTTCCAAGAAGATAAATCTTGGCATAATCAAACAAATGAAATACATGTAGATCAGATTCCTTCTATACAGGAAGATAAGCAGGTGGAAACTATAGGATAGAAAGCTTCTCCACCAAAACTTCCAATATTACGAGTACGAGTCCAAGGAGAACAAAGCACAATTCTTATTCGTCTTCTTCTTCTTCTTCTCCTTCTAGTAATGATTCAGATCCCACTATATAAAATTTAAGGAACTAAAGGACAAGAATATTGAGAGAAATTTATGAGCAAAATGATGACATGGATCAAAAAGCACACTTTGCATTGTTATCCTATCAACTAATATACTTTGAAGAAGCAGTAAAGGAAGAAAAATTGGTCGATGCAATGAACAAAGAAATTGAAGCAATTGAAAGAAACAACACATGGGATCTTGTGAAACTAGCATTGGAGTTAAATGGGTGTATAAGACAGAATTCAATGAGAAAGAAAAAGTAGAGAAGCACAAGGCAAGAAATGTAGAAAAAGGGTTTCCTCAACAACCTAGTATTGACTATGGAGAAACAATTGCTCCAATAGCACGTTTGGATACTATCAGAACAATTTTGGTGGTTGCAGCTCAAAACAAATGGTCAGTTTATCAAATGAATGATAATCAACATTTCTAAATGGATTTTTAAAGGAAGAATTGTATGTGGATCAACCACAAGGATTTCAGATTAGAGAGAAATAGTACGAAGTGTATAGATTGAAGAAAGCATTGTATAGCTTGAAGCAAGCTCCAAGATCTTGATACAGTTGCACTGATACTTATTTTCTCAACAATGGGTTCAATAGAAGCAACAATGAACCCACACCTTACATGAAAAGAGACCAGAGAGGTAATATTTTGATATTTTGTCTCTATGTTGATTACATGAGTTATACAGAAAATTTGTTGTTGAATGAATTCAAAGCAGCAATGCAAAGTGAATTTGAAATCATTGATCTTGTTCTTGAGAAATGTTTTCTAGGAATTGAAGTTGAGCAATCTCAAAAGGGAATTTTTATTTGTTAGGAAAAATATGCCACGGATATTTTGAAAAGGTTCAAAATGAACAAATGCAAGCCAACAGATAAACCAATTGCAACAAGCAAAAAATCAAGTAAACAAGATGAAGGAACATAAATTGACTATACTCTATATAAGAGGCTTGTAGGGAGTCTCATGTACCTTACAACTACCTGACCAGATATTGTGTATGCAGTATGCTTAATTTCCAAATTTATGGAGAATCCCAAAGTTGGAAAAAGAATTTTGAGGTATATTGCAGGTACAAGAGATTATGGAATTTGGTATTCTAATTCAGAAGATGATTAACTTGTTGGATATACATATAGTGATTTTGTAGGTAGTGTTGATGATAGGAAAAATACTTCTTGGTATGCATTTTTGTTATGTACAGGTTTGATTTCATGGAATTCTAAGAAACAACCCATTGTCACACTTTCTTCAGCAGAAGTAGAGTATGTGGAAGGAAATTCTACAACAAGTCATGCAATTTGGTTGAGAAAGATCTGTAGTGATCTTGCACGTGAAGAAATGGAGCCAACTCCTATATTTTGTGACAACAGTTCGGTAGTTGCATTATCTAAGAATCATGTGTTTCACTGCAAGAGTAAACAAATAGACACTTGCTTTCATTTCATCCGCGAGTTTGTCAACGATCGTAGCATTATGCTACAGTTTTTTGGTTCGAAAGAACAACTAGCAGATATCTTCACCAAGCCATTGGGAATAAATACTTTTGAATATCAGGGACAACACTTAGTCATTGTTTGTGTTCATTTTTTTAATGGTCAAAATTAAGGGGGAGTGTTAAGTGGAGTAATTCCTCCATTACTTGTTTGACCAATTCTGATAGATGATATGCATCTTAAATGCAACAAGATAAGTAAGTTTTTATTTATTAGGTACGTGAAGGATGGAGTGTTCTAAACATCTATCTCATATTATGTATTTTGTAATTTCAGTTTTATGTGAATGTAGAGAAGAGTTGCACAGCTCCATGGTTGCTTTGTGTGTGTATACTCTATTTTGTGAATGGTTGTCTCTGCTCAAACTTGAACAAAATAGCCTTAATCTTAAACTTGTTCAACTTGTTCCATCCATGAATAGATGCTCATACTTAGCCACACATCTAGGGCGTAACGGTCATGTGTTGAACATTCCGAGATTATTTTTGTGATGCCTCAATCGACCTCAGAAATGGACACCAGGCGAGATAGTCTCCTCTAGAGATTGCATAATGACAATGATAATAATAGTGGCAGCCGTATTCAGCGTTCTGAGAGCACTAGCTTGCTCACAACAGCCACAGTCCTAATAATGCTACCACATATGATATCATGGCAAATAGTAGGAAACAGAGTGCAAAGATACATGTGTGTATTCAAGCCAAAATGCTGCTTCAACAGGGTGCAAAGATCAATGGACAGACTCGGAGTAAATCATCAAAGGCGGCTGAGCTAAAAACCCTAGGCAATGTGGCCCTTGATCCCCAATCCCCCAAGTATCTGAAGCGATAATGTGAAGGCTATAACCGAAAGGAAGTGAGTGGGCATGGCAAGAGAGCTCGATACTAGATCTCGGTGGGTGAAGAAGTCACGAGAACCATATCTAGAAGCATCCTGGTGTAAGACCATTCTCTCAGCAGATCTGAAGAATGCCACTTCTTTTTCAGAGAAGCTAAGATATTGATCGCGTCCAAAAATAATTTCAAACTAGGGTAAATCATGAGCTCGAACAAAGATCTCCAAAGATTAAGTTGATGATAAGATGCGGTAAAAATACCCACATTTCTGTGTTTACCTTACTGTGGTAGCAAATAG
This sequence comes from Picea engelmannii, assembly GCA_009831015.1. Taxonomy (NCBI): domain Eukaryota; kingdom Viridiplantae; phylum Streptophyta; class Pinopsida; order Pinales; family Pinaceae; genus Picea; species Picea engelmannii. The sequence goes on from ML792018.1 coordinate 269,772, forward strand.
CTTTACAAATTCCTAGGATTAACGATTTTCTCGGCCACAGATTCGCGTCTAGCTAGGGAAGAAAAGACATCTAAGAGCTGGGACTCGAAGAGGGCTAAGCCGTACCATTGGAAGAAAATATTTAACACTACTCTATGAGGTTCTGTTAAGTTGCAAGCCTGGACATGACTGGCGAGAGAGAAGCTTCTTGAGAGGTGGAAATGAGCAGAAAACCTTAGTCAAAGATCTTATTGTGAAAGAGAAGGGTCAGGTGGGAGGGTGAATATTAAAAATAATCAGGAGTTAACTACTCTGATACCAAATGATGACTCCGGTTGCTCATTAGAAAACAAATCAAATAAAAAATAATAACTCAGAGGACATTCGGATTGACATATATAAATAAAAATATGATTTATGGTAAATTGCTTATACGATTCATCTAGCCAAAGCTCTTTCTATACGCATAGACAAGGTCCACTAAACATTGAAGAAACAATAAAAGCTAAATGTTCCAAAATAAAAAGGTTTGGTAAAAGTGTCTACCATTTGCTCATTGGTAGAACAATACAATTGCATCTTAATAGCTTCATCGAGGATGAGTTGACTTATGTAGTATGAGTTGACTTATGTAGTATTTATGGACTTGAACGTTCATCTTCATTGGATGAAGTAATAGATTTAAATGGAGCTTCGTACACATATTGGCAATGGGCACAATTAATGATCTTTTAATTTTAAATTCTAATCTGATGGCTACCCATTAAAGATACTGGCATATTCTTAGTCATCCTTCAAAATCAATGTGTTGGATTTTTTGTTCATAACTTCCTTGCATTTATAAAGACATCGGTTAACATGCTTACTTTTTTACATTTACCTAATCACATTATAAAATTATCATGTTTAAATGATTAAAAATGATTAATATCTATGCAAGACACGTTTATATCATTAAGAAGCATTACCCACAACGTTTAATATTCACCTCACATTATCTCGTGTTGTTTATGTGAACTTTGTGTTTAAGTCGGCTCAGTCACGTGTTGTTTATCTGAACTTTGTGTTTAAGTTGGCTCAGTCACGACCATGCAGAGGGTAAGAATTATTTTTCGATATTTTATTATTATAGGTTTACATGCATGGTAGATCTTTTGATCACTACTAGTCTAGCGGAGAAGCAATCCACATTAGGTACGTTCAGGACCAGTATGATGAGTGCAGTGTTTGTCCATTAGGTTCGATCTATTCTGTTCAGGGCCAGTATGGTGAGTGCAGTCTTCATCCATCAAGTTTGTTCTATTCCTCTGCAGTGTTCATCCATCAGGTTCTATTTATTCTGTTCAGGGCCAGTATGGTGAGTGCAGTCTTCATCCATCAAGTTCGATCTACTCCATTTCTTCTTTGTGTTGGAATTATTATACAAAGAAATAATCATACATTTACAATTAAATTAATAGGGATAGGTGTATTGTGATTGGATATTAATGCACAATGCAACTCAAGGTGTTCATATCCTTGTTCGACAAGTTCTCACAAAAAGTCATGCATGTTTTTCTGTCAAAAGTCCTGCCTAAAATGTCTGTGTGTTCCTCGGAGGACTTATGGAAACAAAGATTTATGTCCTTTCTAGAATAACTAGAAGACTCAACAAGGTGGCTCCAAGTGCCCTTTACTTCAATCCAAGGATCTATGTTTTGACCTGTAGGGCAAAACAATAATAATTCATAATTCTTATTATACGACGGAGGTAGTATATAGAAACGAGTTAGCATTGAATTTCATATTAGTTTTATGTTGACTTAAAAAATGTGTACAAATTTTAATGTTGAACATAACAAATAAAAAAAATTATTTTTCAATATAACAAAATTAGTAGTCATGACCTCTATTGGTCAATAAATTGATCGTTTTATTGCACCCTTCACTTCATTCAAGGTTTGAAATTAATTTTGACATGACTATATATGAGTGTCACTTTCTTTAGAGGTACAACTCTATTGATAAAATAATTTTATAACAAATATAAAATAAAAACCATACATATGTTCATATTGAATTAGCCCCCTTTCACAACTCCCAAAACGCATTGAATGGAGACACTTTACCCATCAATTTTATATAAACCAAGTCCCATGAAAAGAATCCATTGACCTATGAAATAAGACTCTTTTTATTATTTCTTTTCTTATTTTTCCAAATATGTAGTTATAAAACCATTTTTAATTCTTTTGGTAAGTTACCATTGACCTATAAAATAAGACTTTTTTTTAATTTTATTTTCTTATTTTTCCTAATGTGTAGTTCTGAAACCATTTTTAATTCTTTTGGTAAGTTAATTGATAGCTACGAGATCTGGTGGCAGGCTTGTTCAGGCACTGGCATTGGTGGGGTAGACTCCCATTGGTTTTTTTGGCAGAAGTGATTTGGCATACGGTTAAACTTGTTAGGACAATCTCTACGAATGCAAAACCTCCACTATATACTAAAAAAACCACCTGCTTATGGAGACATATGATAGAAACGCTAGGCTCTAAAATAAATTTAGGTTTTTTTGAAATGACATATTTTCATTATACGAACTAGCTAAAGCACTCATACACCTTCTGAGGGGAATGGAAAACCTCAGAGGCAAAGGAAACTCGGTAAGTTTACATAGATTTGAGTAAAATTTCTTTTATTATTTTATGAGGCAGTATATCGCAGCTTGTTGCACTTGTTGTAATAGATGAGGCTCTGCTCTCAATATAGATGAGTAAATTTGGACTATGTGATCCTTTTTGAGTGAAAGATCCTTAAATTTGTCTCTCTAAGCTATGTCTTTCAATAGAAATCCATAATTTTAAATAATGTGTTTTCTTATTATTGGGTTATATGAGGCTAGCGTTTTTACTGTATCAATAAATTTATTTTTAATTAAGCGGGGGATTTTTACTAGGCTGGCATTTTTATTGTATCAATTAGGTTTTTTTTTAATTAAACTAGAAATTTTTATATGGCTAAGAGTTTTACTAAGCTAAGGGTTTTTACTAGGCCGGAAATTACCTTTCGGCGTTCTCCAAGTTAGCCGCTGTGCTAGTCATAATACAAAGCTTTCGGCATTCTCCAAGTTAGCCGTTGTGCTTGTCATAATACAAAGTAGTAGGTTGCTCCTATGATAATCCCAACTCATTGTTCAAATCCAAACTGTTTATGGACTTGAACATTCATCTTCCTTGCATGAAGTACAAGATTTAAATGGAGCTTCCATTTTCATAATAATAATACAAAGTAGTAGGTTGCTCCTATGATAATCCCAACTCATAGGGAATTGTTCAAATCCAAACTGTTTATGGACTTGAACGTTCATCTTCCCTGCATGATTATAAGATTTAAACGGAGTTTCCCTTTTCATAATACAAAGTAGTAGGTTTCTCCTATGATAATCCCAACTCATCATCAAGGATTGTTCAAATCCAAACTATTCTTATTGTTTTTGATGTAGTAGCTTCTCCAGAACATTTAGCATGTGTAGAAGAAAGAACACTAGAAGATTTCTTCTTGCAATACCTTGAAATTGGACCTACTCCATGGTATTCAACCTCTACACAAAAAGAAGAATAGAATAATATTTCTTGCAAGACTTTAAAACTAGACTAGAATCCAACCAACACCATGGTATTCAACCTCTACACAAAAAGAAGAATAGAATAATATTTCTTGCAAGACTTTAAAACTGGACTAGAATCCAACCAACAGATTGCTTCTTGCAAGACCATGAAACCAAACTAGAATCCAACGTCTGTAGAAGAAATGAAATAATGGATTAATTGTTGCAATACCATGAAACTGTACTATAATCCAACAAATAAACATAAACAAAAGTAGACTCCTTGTAATCGAAATCTCTAGCTCAAACTAAATGACTAACCACAAATGCAATATCGGGGTTTCCATGTGCTAAGTATATAAGACTCGTGGGCTTGCAATCTTCTACGGAAACCACAATTAGATTAGTTGCATGCTTAGGTTGAGGAAAGAATTACCATTTTCCGCTTATCAAAACTTGAATACTAAGGAAGTAGTATATTTTGCCTAAGTCCACCATTTCAAATACTGGTTGAAGCTCATGCCTCGCCTTTAAAATCCAGTTTTTCAAATCCAGCTATTCATCGACAATGACATCATCCATATACAACATTAAAGAAAAGCATCTTTGCCAACATGATGAATATCTCGAGTTATTATCAAAATGACTACGAATACAATATTATGCAGATAAGATACTTCTGTATTTTCTCATACTAACCTCGTGGAGCTTGTTTATGCTATTTTAATGTCCAAGCAAGATGGGAATCTCAATTAAGCTTGTCAAAAGTGGGTGGTTGTTTTCATGCAATTCTCCATTTAAGTCACCATTGTGAAGGGTGCATTTTACATCCATTTGATGTACTTCCAAATGAAATGTGGCAGCAAGAGAAACAACAATCTAAATCGTGTCGATTTTTGTTGGAAGAGCAAAGGTTTGAAAGGAATGTTATTTTTAATCAAGGAAGTCTTTAGTTTGTGGCATATACTCACAATTGTTAATCACATTCTTCTTTCATATGTTTCAATATCATCAATATTCGTAATCTTTTTAGTGAGATAAAATATGTGGTGCATAATCTTGCTAGATTTCATAAAAACTTCTTCTCATTGTTCTTGTATTTACCTTTTTCATCTAATTATTATGAAGAATATGATTTGTAGTTTCAATAGGAGAAGAAATATCTAGTGAATTAGGAATGCTTTAAAAATTACTAACAACCTCAACATTTGAATCATTAACCAAATGGAAAACTATTAAATCAATGAATGAATTATTGGATCAGAAAAAAACCCCACCCTGAAGCCAAAAGATGTTTCATCAAACTTTGCATGATGCTGACATGATGTTTTTTTATCACAATGTCCATAGTCCTTGGATTCCTTACTATGTCCAATAAGAACACAACAATGATTCTTGAGTTCTAGCTTGATCTAGGTGGATATCGGTGGCCACCCACCTTTTTCAGTTGGCTCAAAACAGTTTTCTAGCAATTTTCATAATTTACTACTTTTAGTAGTTTTTTGGATCCTGAATTTCTGGAGTTGTTTTGAGGCCCTAAACGACATTATTTTGAGGTCACAAAATTTCATCATAAAATTTTTGGCAACTGTTGTAGTCCTTGGATAGATCTTTCCAACGGGTCATCGTACGCCTAAAACAAAGATCATATGCAAAAGTTACGACCCCGAGAAGTTGGTGTATTGACTTACCCAAACGAGCCCACATGAATTTTGGCGCTCCATTTCCTGGGGTTAGGTTCTTGGATGTTTAGGTTTTTTTACACTCCTATTTATTGTAAAAAGGCCTTTAGAATCTCATTGTAATGATCTTGTGAATGAGCGCAAACGTCACATCTCTCCTCAGAGATAAGTCGCCACCATTCTAGCAAGCTTGTTTTCCGCTCCATTTTACAGTTTCAGCTTATTTCTTTATTGAATAGAAAACCAAATTTATTGTATCTCTGTTATTCTTTGTTAAGCATTTGTTAATAATCTATAGTCATTTCGTTCTGCTCATAAAATCTGGATCATAACTTCTTACACTTATCATTAGGAATGTGTGCCCATACACTATAGCAACAAACCTTGAAATGAGATATAGAAGTCTTATCTACTTTTTAATCTTTCTCTTCCTTTCATAGCTCATCTTGAGCTATGATTAAGCATATAGAAACCACATACAATTGCTTTAGCTCAAATCTTTCCATCAAATCTTGGTATTTTGTTTTATGTTTGACAACACCATATTTTGTTAAGACTTATAAAAAACTATGCATTGGAATAACATGTCATTTTCTTAATAGAATGTTTAAATTCATTGTTAACTTATTCCATTGCTATCATATTCTTTGTAGCTTTTCAATCTAAAATTCTGATAATATATTTATATACATTATCAACAAGGACTTAAAACATGATAGATTTCCTTATAACTACACTTCCCTATTTCGAAAAATAAACCCACACTTTCATATTTCAAAAAATAAATCCATTTTGTTGTAAAGAAACCATAATTAAATGTCAACAAATCCCTTGAATCACCCACTCAATGACGTTTGATTGGTCCACACCAATCACTATGTACAATATACAACAATTTATATCCTCTTAAGTATTGGATATTTTCAAATTCTTTCCTATAATGTTTTTCCAACACACAACTTCAACAAACATCATCTTTAGGAGATGTTGAAGGAAATCTACCCTCTATAAAGGGTGGGAGGGGGTATTAATAGGAAATTATATTCTAGGAATAAGATACCAATTTAGAAATTACATAAATATTTAGTTAATTCATATATCCAAAATGTTCATGCTACAATCTTCTAATATCCTCGGCTTGAATAACAAAGAACTACTCAAAGAAAGTAACAGGATGGAATTTCTATATCTTGAAGAGATTCACCCTTTTTTCAAGATTCAAAACATCCACATGCAATAACCTTTAACCATTGTGAATATCAATGATCTTTAATTTCTCTATGCTTAATTTAACCTTTTTTCTTACTTGAAATATTTAATAGAGAAATAGGGAATTGGTATTATCTTTGGAAAATGGTGTACATCTTTTGAAAATGTCATTTTCCAATATAATGTTACCATATCAAACAACATAAAGTGCACTACCATATCCAATATTACTCTTGTGATCAACATCACGAAGATCAACGACGAAAGAACAAGGTACCATCTTGAGCCAGATGATGTGAAACAGATGAATCTCTACTATGTGACGTTAGGAACTAAAGACGAAAAAACATACTAAAACTTAGTGTTGGTTGTATTTGCTTTCTATAACTTGAACAAATTTGTCATATTTTTTTAACCATGTTCCTTTGCTTGATTCTTTCTCTTACAATATTCACAAAGATCAAAAGTATTGTTGAGGGTTTTATGTTTCCCTTCATTTTATTTTATTTTTAATGATTTTTGGAATTTGGAATCACTTTTAAGATCTGCTTGCTTCTTTAGCTTGCTTTTAGCTAGACACGTTTTCTTCTTTGATCTTAATTTTCTAATAAGGATTATTTGTCTAGCTCCCCAATCAACAAAATGTGGAAATGTTCCATGAAAGGATATCCAATTTTTTTAACAAACATGGATTTAGTGGAATGAAAAGTAAAACCATATATCTCATTAGTTTTAAGAAGAATTTACAGAATAATAAACAACATTTTCTCTTCAATATTCTTATTTTTACATTCAAAAAGCTAAGTTTTAACTTATTTATCTTGGAGACATAATCTTCCACCAAACTAGAAGATTTAGTTGGAGAGAATATGTTCACAACCAACTAGTTAACAACATCCCAAATAACAAGCTCAAATAAACTCAGGTACAAAATAATCTCTACATTAGAATAAAAAATACGTTCGCAAACCACATCATGAAGAATATCACATTAACAATGAGACAAATAGGATTTAATTAGTCCAACATTGTACCTTAACGAGTACTTATTTGAATCTATGTCAATTAGGGTATTTATATAAATTTTTTAACCATTTTGAAATATTCCAAGCTACTAACTCCATCAAGTTGTCTTTTAACCCTGGTAAAGGTTTAGCTACCGATTTGAATTCCCAAGTTCCCTCCCTAAACTCTTGAATCATGAATCTCCCGAAGTCAATTACTAGAAAATAACTCACACACCTGCCACATAACCTCATTAGTAGACCAGTCACATTTCTTCAACAATTGATCATGGATCGTTCCCAAGATCCACAACTCCCAAATTAACTAGACGACCATCCATATTGAGCTTTTACATGCACTTGATCCCTTGTAGCTTTGGAAATACAATTGCTTCAGACCAAGAAATCAATTCAAATTTGACTACAAAGACTAAACAAGTATCCATCCTATGGACATGCTTCCATCTATGGAGACACCAAGGTACCGAATAGTGCTTCACCATTTATCTAGGAAAATGGTGTAGATACAAAATGTATCTCATTGACTCTTACACCATGACCTATGATAGAAAGAAAATATGTGGGAATTTCTCTCACAAATGCAGATAGAAATATTTACCAAAAACACACACTCCATCAATCACTAACAAAACAAATAATCTACTCTCACCTACACTAACATTAATCTTAGATATCACATCTCTCCCATGAGGGAGTCAAGAACAGTCCCACACTAATACCAAGATAAAATATGAGAGATCAGACATTTTAAGACACACAAAAAAAAATCTATTGAATAATTAAATTCTTTACACTAGATTGTGAGTCCATTATATAGAGTTCACAAATTGTTATCAAATCTAACTTATTCCCAATATAGACCGAGAGTTTGAGAGAATATCTCAACCACACACCAAACTAGGACACTTAGTTGGAAAGAATATATCTCACAATCAACTAGTTAACAACCTCTTAAATAATAGACTCAAACAACTGACTTGAAGAATAATCTATTCATTACAATAAACAATACATTAAACAACCACATTATAAAGAATCCCACATTAACAATAAAACATGTAAAAATTAATTATTCGAACATAAAATAAAATATAACATGCAACCACAATTGCAAAAATATATCAAAACGTATTCTATGAATAATAAATTTCATATAATTTGACTTCAGATAAATATTTAAATTTTGAAATAATAGAAACAATCTTCATTATACAAATTTATTTAAAAATGATTAAAGCTGTTAAATTTTAATCTTCCCATAAATTTATTTCAAAACGATCAAAGACATGGGATCTTAATCTTCGTCGAATACAAATAAATTCTTAATAGACTTCACTTTTCAATACGAACCTAACCAAGTAAAAGAGGGGAGATAAAATTAAACTAATGATTTAGATTCTCTCACACCTCAATGAGTTTAGAACAAAATAACAAATACGAGACGGAATTATTCTCTCCAATGCATTCATAAAGAGGATTAGCTTTTTTTTACACAGAAAAAATTTCACAATTTATATTAGAGATACAAATATGTTCTCTGCTCGAGAAATTACACAAACTAGTTCTGTTATGCCAAATACACAGAGCAGAATATAAACCAAATAGCCCGAGAAAATGATAAGTACAACCTATGTAAATCTTTGCATAAGAAAACTAGTTATGTTATGCCAAGATTGATGAGTATATTGGAACAGTCAGCGAGCTAAAAGTAAATCTGTGTGCTCTGCTGGGGGATAGATATCAAGACTGGTCAGTTCTTGATAAAGATAGCAGTCAGATATCCTAAAATAGATTTAGAGCAAGTGGTGGGCCCTCGTTCCCATCCATCATCCATCAAGAGATTATAGTTAATGGTTCCAGCTTTCATCTTGAGCGTGGCCTTGTATAGTGAATCAACTTCTTTGTTGTTGGTCTGATAAATATGTTTGAAGTTTAACATGGTGAAGGATGATTGGAGCTTTTGAATCCTTTCTTTAGAGCCAAAGAGGGAGATGACTTGTAGATTATTTTTATTGTTAAGCCAGTCTATGATGATGCGGGAGTCCTCGTATAAAAGAACAGAAGCTAGATTTAGCCTGGATGCAAGAAGAAGAGAGGCCCAAATGCCCAGTAATTTTTCCTTGGTGTTGGTACCGTGTCCACAATTAAATGTCCATCTGCAATGAATATTTATGGAGATTTGTAACACACCTCTTGCGCCACTCTGCATACCATTGGATTGAGAAGCTCCATCGAATCAACCTATGGGAGTCTTCTACGGGATGGGGATCTTGTGCTTGGTGGATTTCCCCATAGCTCTTGGGTGGATGGAATTCCATGTATGGTGTAGTCCAAGTGATTTATAGGCTATAGAGGTGGCTGAAGGAGGTCTATTATCAAAGATGAAATTGTTTTTGTCAGTCCAAATAAACCAACAGACCATAGGGGGAAGATTTAAGGAGTGATATGTAAGTTTGGACCAGTTCTCAAAGCAATCTGATAATGTAAGTCCATCCCATGTATAGTTTAAGTTGAGAGTTGTTGTGATATTGGCCCAGAACGATATGGTGAAGGCACAGTGAATGAAGATATGTTGTGTAGATTCCTCTTCGAGATTGCAGAGATCACAAATGTTAGGGCCAATCCATCCTTTCTTCTAGAGGGCGTCCCATGTATTGATCTTGTTAGCAAGGAAACGCCAAGTAAATAGTTTTAATTTAAGACGTAAGTTCTAGGACCAGAGACGGTGTCTCCAACCACCTATAGTGTTGGTCCAATTGTAGTTTGATATTTCTGAGTAAACATTATGCACTGTCAGATAGCCCGATCGGTCACCCCCTGTCCACATCGGCTGGTTGTTTGAAGATTTGAGCTGGATGGTCGTGCTTGCAAGGTGATGGCAGAAAGAGGTCCACTCAGCCACAAGGTTAGAAGGAAGTGCAAGTTCGATGCTATCTTTTGAATCGTTTAAAAATGAACCTGATCAGTGAGTTCCAGTTGCTTGGAAGAGAAAGAACACATGTTTTTAATTTAATGCAGATATCAGATCATGGGAGAGGTAGGATTTTAGTTCCATACATGTTATACGGTCCTTGCCCAGGACGATGGAGTGCCCCGATCCCAGAAGCAAGAATAAATATTTTTTAATCGAGCTCTCACATTTGTTGATATTTCTCAAGAAAAGTGAGGTCGATTTCAAAGAAGGAGCAACAGTTCTCAGCCAGGAGTCTAGAGTTGTATAAGGCATGTATTTATCTTTTAAAATAGAGTACCAGATCTCTATGTGAGTTATAGCACACCAAAGGGTGTTGTTCACCAAGACTTGAGTAGAGTGTAGGAGGTTTTGAATCCCCCAACCTCCTTTCCTTTTTGGTTTAGCAAGTACTTGCCAACCGCACAGGGGTTAGCAAGTGTGGGTTGAGCATCCTGAACATAGAAAGGTGAAGGACAATTTCCTTATCTTGTCTAGCCTTCACTTACACACATTATTGATATATATAGAATTTTAAAATAAATAATTATTAATTAGGAAATTTAGTGAATATTAATTTCTTGATATATATAGAATTTTAAAATAAATAATTATTAATTAAAAAATTAAGTGAACATTAATTTCTAATGCAACTCTCAAAATATTCTGATTTAATGTTATTATAAGTTTAGATATTCACATTTATATATTTATCAATTATTCTCATTGATCATTTTTACTAAACTTCATCATTTAAATTGTCAAAAAAAAAATTGTGATGCTATAATAAGGGTAATGAATAAGTATTCCTATTATAAATTTGGATATTCATGGATTGTTTTCATCAACCACTATTACCGAACTTTATCCATTTGATGGTCTATTTTGGGTGAATGACACATATCTAGGGATGGAAATTACAATGAGGTAATTAATAAATGAATTCATAATAAATATCTTAGTATCTCTATAAATCATTTTTATTAATTATAATAATTACAAATTAATTTAAGAATCTATAAGTATATGGTTGTTGTGTTTTTTTAATATCTTATACAAATAATTTATGCTAATATTTAGGTATTATTTAAGTATTTGACTTTTGAACTTTTTTTATTGGAGTTATGGTCATTGTGAAATCCCATTTATGTATATTTAGAATTATAAAGACTGAATAACTCAAATCAGAAAATATATCTGTAAAAACTTCAAAAAATCTAACATTTATATTAAGTATTAATTTTTTTTTAAATATAAATATTAATTTAAAGTTTTAATGAAATATAATTTTGAAATTTATTTGTATCAATTTAATGAATATTTTTGTTAAATTAAGATGAATTATATAATATTAATTAGATTGAAAAAAGTGAGTTATATTTTACAACTTAATCTAAGAAGATGTGTAATGTCCCCTCCTTGTGACATGTGGTATATATTCATTTTCCATAATATTTATATTTAAAAAATTTAACAACCCAATATGACCTAGATGTGTATCCACTTAAATTTGAGGATTTTTAAGTACTTATAACAAGCTTTTTTTTTATTGAAAGCACAATTATAACAAGTCTCTTCTTCATTCTTACATAAATTATTGGGGAATAATGGAAGACACCATTTTGCAGAATAAAGATAGTATTAAAAATATAGTCAAATCAAAAGTTAAGGAGAAAATGTGGTGTGATAAAGATTTAGAGGAAAAAAAAAATTAAGGTATTATAAGGATGTAATCAACCATAATCTAGAAGAACAAAATTATCTATTTGTTTTGACAAGTGTAAAGAAAAAAAAAGCATTTCTAAGATAAGAACAAATTCTCACGTGCTTCGCTCCATAGTGAAATTGGGGGTTGGTCAAATCCTAAAACACCATGGGATGAATGTGTGTCACCTTTGTGACACTAAGAAGAATGAAGATGAAAATCATTTTCTCTTAGATAGTCCAAGATTAGATCTCATTTTCAAAATATTTGTCACATTGCCGGCCTTCCTAATCTATTAACTCAACAAAACTATTTTTATCTTGGAAAGCTTCTCTTAATGTTTTTCGAACATATAAACAAAATTCAAGAATAGTAAGCAATCATTTTCCCTCTTAAAAACTTCTAAACCAATTCGGTCTTAGTGAATTAATCATCATCATCATTTAAAAATCAATTTTTTTTTATCCCTGAAAAATTCATAACTTAGTATAAAAAAAATATATACTATAAATTAACCTAACCTAGTACAAGCTACACCATTAATAATATTTATATTAAAAAAATATAACAATCCAATATGAACTAGATGTGTATGGAACTAAATTTGAAGTGTTTTAAGTACATAAATATTTAAAAATCAAATTCATTTTTTATCCCTCTCATCAAACCAAAATAAGAGAGGTTATTTTTGCAACTTAGTATAAGGAGATGTATACCATACCTTAGTAAGAACTAGATATATATGCAGTATTTTAACTAAAAATACTTTTAATAATAAATAGATTTACATCCAAATTTTTTTGAGATGTATACCATAACTTAGTAATAACTAGATATATATCCATTTTAACTAAAAAAATACTTTTAATAATAAATAAATTTACATCCAATTTTTTTTTAAATTACTTTTAACATTTGATATATTTAAATTAAAATAAGTTAATACGAATTTTATATTTAAGATGAATTTATTTTAATACTTATATAAAATTAACTAATATTTATTTATATATTTATATTAATATAGTATTGAATTAATAAATTAATAAAACACAAAATTATGTTAAAATTAAACCAATAAATATTTATATTAAATTTAAGTTATATGTGCTAAAGTTTTTATTTAATTAATATATATAATTTTTGAATAATATTAAATTGATGTTGCATAGACCCGGATGGGGTGACATTTGGCTAAAGGAGGGAGACAGGTGGTAGGCATAGCTAGCGGGGAGATTTAATACCAGAAGTTGTCATCCCTGACGCAATTAACTTCCCATGGTGTTCACCATAAGGGAGATTAATTCAGTGCGCCTGGAAGAGCTCACACATGAGCATTCCAGCCAAGCCATTAGTACTAGGCGACTGAACCAGTCTCGTTAGCCTTCAATGGCATCAATGGCTCTCAGTGACGTTATAATCGACCAATGCCCACACTTTCACCTATCATTTGCAAGCTTCCTCCTCTGTGCAGTGTTGCTCGACCCTCCTGGCCTATTTGCTTGCCTCCTACGTGTCCTCCAAATCTCTCCCGACCACAATTTCCCTCACTCCCTAGTTCTCATCATGCCACGGGATCGAGGCAAGCCTAGGCGTTCCTCCAGGAACAAGAACTCCAACACCCGAGACAACCGGCTCACAGCCTCTCACCGAGCCTTGATTGCCCGTTTTAGCCGCCCCCACAGACCTTCAAGTAACACTCAGTCCACCCTGTGCATGCCAAAAGAGGAGAACCCACCTCCCTCACCCCAGACTCAAGCTCAATCTCTCCTTCACAATTCCCAAATTGGAGACCCCATCCCTCACTGAGCACTCTCCTCTGCCCCAGACTAAATCTCAGTCTCCCCTTCGCATTCCCAAATTGGAGACCCCGTCCCTCACTGAGCACTGTCCTCCACCACCCTAGCCCTCACAGGATATCCTCAACACAATCAGAGAGGAGGCTATACCCTCAATTCATCATCCTATCCCAAAGTTCAATGATGTTGAGCCAGCTTCAGCTCCTCAACCAGGCCCGAGCCTGGTGTAAAACGAAAGGTTCTCCCCCTAGGGCAAGCCTCCCAAGGCCTTCCACCTCCCGAGACTTTCAGCCTCACTTGTCGGAAGGAGGTTGCATAGTGGAGGAGGAAATCCCCCCAGGCCGATAACTGCTAGGCGATGAGGAGAAGCCAATTACCTATCATCTGGTAGTGAAGCACTTGGAGCTTTTCTTTAACATCCGACAACGGCAAGATGAGTAGGTGCATGGCCAAAGGACAATCCACTAGCGACTAGATCTCTTGTTCGAGACCCTCTCAGATGCCCCACCACAAGCAAAATGCCCCACCTGGAAGTAGAAGTTTGTCCTATTCTACACCACCCAGGGACATCCAGGTTCCCCAAAGGCTTGACGTGGCCCACACCTAACTCTGGTTCTTGTCAATTACAATTTTCAGAATGAATAGTGATTATTTGTTTACTCTTTTTTACAGTTGTATAACCATATTAGTAATGGCATCTCTAATTGTAGTCTACCTTAGGCTAGCTATTGGGAACAAATTCCCTGTTGAAATTCTCATCTTTTGCTCAATTTTTGTAAATTTTTGTAAACAAAACCTTTTCCATTTTAAACATATCACCGCTTTGAGCCACCTGTTCTGGTTTTCCTTTTGTGGTGGAACAGGTGACTGCCAAATGATGCAAAAATATACACTCATGGTGATATAATATCAGGATCTATTTGTATTTACAACAAAAAATTAATATTACATATAAATATTTCCAAACTCAACAAGCTTCTATGTAGAGTGCATTAAGGTTTGAAGTCAAATCCTTAACATGATACAATGATATTTCACGCGTGCCACTAAAATAAAATAGTTAACCATGAATACATCTCCTTCCATCTACACCCAAGAATCCTCCTCTCCAACATGTTTAGGATTAATATGCACCGGTTAATTTCATAAAAAACACTATCCATATTTTGATCAGCTTGATCAAAACATATGTGTGAACTGCAAAATAATAATTATGTTCTTATTTGTAGAAATTTGTGTAAAAAGACAAATGTTCTCATCTGGTATAAAAAAAATGGAGGAATAACAATTATGTTCTTATGTGTACAAATTTGTTTAAAAAGACAAAAATTCTCATCTGATATAAAAAATGGAAGTATATATTATTTTTCAATCATTTTCCATTTAAAATTATATAAAATTAAATAAATATAATAGATAATATAGTTTTCTTACACCTCCATAAACTGAGAATAATCCACTGGAATAAATAATACAAGAGAATAACAGGAAGAAGAAGAATCAACAATAGAAGATAATAACATGATTGAATATATGCCCAATGCTCTCATTAAAAAAACAACATTTTACTTATAGAGAATTTGGCATCTGTCAAATTGTACATTAGAGAATTGTTACTTAATACCTATATAAATATATCAATTAATCCATGATGTAATATAGAAATTAATTCATGATGTAATTGTTAATTAAACATTGTAAATAATATATGTAATATATGTTTAATATTATATTATGATGATGATGATGGTGGTGGTGGTTAAAGTCTATTGAAATTGGTTTATTAGTCTATTGTTCTATGCATGAAAAACATTAAAATAAGTGTTCCAAGACCACTAAATTTTGTATGACTTATAAGATTAGAGAGGTTAGTATTGTGACAAATATTTGGAAATTGAGATCTAATTTAGGTATACAAATTGAATTTTAAGAGAAAGTGCCTTTCATATTCAACCCTCTTGGTGTCACAAATGTGATAGATTCTTTCTTGCCATGGTGTTTTGGGGATTGTCCAACACCCAGTTTCACTATGCAACTCATGAGAAATAGTTCTTATTTTAGGAATATTGATTCTCTTTTTTATGCTAGTCAAGATAGAGAGACACTTTTGATATTCCAGGTTAGGTTTAACCACCTCCTTATAATATCTTAATTTTATTGTATTCTCTAATTCTTTATTGCATCATAGATTCTCATTAAATTTATCTTGTACAATATTTTTATTATCATCGGTATTTTGCATAATAACTTCATCTTTTATTCCCCAATGATTTAGCCAAGATTTTGCATCATTATGCTATCCATGCTTAAGTTGTTTGTGATTTTTGCTACAATCAAGAACGAATTTTGGGGAGACTCTTGTTATCCATGTTGCTTATATTGTTCTTTTACATTAAGTACCTAATCATAGATATTCTCTAAATGGGAGAAAGGCTCTCTTCGATGTCGATTATAGGATATGGTGTATTTTCCTTAATTTTGAGATTACAAGTTATAAAGTTCACTTGGATCCGCTCTATCTTTGTCGAAATTATCAAGGGATATTGCATCCCCAAAATTCACATCCATATAATATAACATGAGTTACAAGAGTCTCAAAGAGGATCTTTTTCTTATCCCATAGCCAAAGGTATGCTAATTTACATTTATTTTCAAACCCGTAATAATATTTCCACCCTCCATTTATCCTTTTCTCAATGATATAGTTCTAATTGGGCTTGTGATGAATATCAATTCCAAGATACTTGTACGAAGGAACTTCCTCCGGGATATTATTATCATATACAAAATTATTGTAGGCAATCTTGTTGGATTTAATGATCATTTCCTTCGTTTTGTGAGTGCTCGCAGTCATATCTATACTAGAGAAGAAGTCCTTATGGATTATAAGATTCTTACTAAGGTCATAGGGATTCCTTTCCATAATAAGAATATTATTGACATAGAGAAGAAGTATGATTACTATACTAGCAAGAGTTAGGCCAACATAAGTTGTGTCTTCAAAACAATCTTCTAACTTGTCAATGTAAATGGAAAAAAGGGTAGGGAAAAGGGGACAACCTTGCTTGACAACTATATTTCAGTTAATTTCGTCTAACCAACCCTTAGTGCTAATAAACCTATTAGTAGCATTCTCATACAACCTTACTAGAGGAACTCTCAAACCGGAGGGAAATTTTATCTCTTCTAACCTATTCCAAAGGTTGGTCCTAGACATAGTGTCAAAATATTTCCTAAAGTCAATGAAACAAAAAAGGATATTGATATGATTGTTTTGACACTCCTATGAAATGATCCTAAGCATGATAAGGTTGTACATAGTTGAATGATAACCTCGAAAACATGCTTGACCTTTAGCTCTTTTTTGATGGCTTTCTAGCCAAATGCTTATCTTCTTTTCCATATTATGTAGAAAATTTTGGAATTTTTTCCAGGGCATTACAAGATTCATAAATATTTTTGAGGTATTAATTCAAGTCTATCAGGCAAATTGTAGAATTTTCTTTAGTTTTACAAGTCAAAATTTACCTCCAAAATTTCTTTGGATCTACATTAGAAAGGTGCAAAAGACAAATCTATTTATGTAGTTCCCTTTTTTTTCTTTTAATTATGACTTTCTATCTATTAATATTATCATATTTCAAAGACTCAATACAAGCATCCCTAATGGATTTTCTAGCAAGTTTACACTCGTTTTTATGCCAAGGGTTGGCAGTTCTATTCTTGTTTTTCCACAACACTTTAATAGATAATTTTTTTATGGAGATAGAGAGGATTTTTGTAAAATTATGATAAATTTCTTCACTATTGTTTTTATATGATAGAATATTTAATTATGTGTTTAAGTCCTTTAAAATAATATCAACAATATTTTTTTTTTAAAGAAGATGCCGTTGGTTACTAGAGTTATCTTCAAGGGGGTTTTTGTGCATGATTAATTTTAGAGTTAGGGTTAAAGGTATGTGATCATAGTCAGGCTCACGGTCATTTAAAAGGTCAAAATCTACTATTTTGTTGTAAACAGGAATATCTTATATCACATAGTCCACAACACTAATTCCCAACACATGGATACATGTCATCTGGTTATATTTTGGCCACTTCATTAGACCATTGCAAATGATTACATATTGATAAATACAAAGCTTGACTACCTCAGTACCATATAAATTCTTGGTCAAGCCTTCTGAATTTCTCTTGTATCTATTAGATAAAACAAGGTCCTCGTCTAGCCATAGAGGATTAGGGTTGCAATCATTGATTAAGACAATATATTGATTAGTTGAATTTCCAGCATTAAAGTATCCTAGTTGGAGGATGCTACCTTCATTTTATAGACTCTAAATATGTTGTTCAAATCTTTTATAGGGACAATTTTTATATAGATTTGTTTTTGTATAAGCGATAGAATTAATAGGTGCAAAATAAGAAATTCCTATATACATATTCTTAGCATTGATATCTAAAATATCCACCCAAATTAATTGATTGAGAGGGTCTTTTTTATAAGGATTAATGTGAGGAGAAATGTTTGTTGTTATGCAACAAGTTATTCCTCCAACCCATATATGAGAGGATTTCTTGTTCCATGTTGACCACAATATCAATGTGTCTATGATAGGGACCTTACATTCCTCATGCTCCCAAGTTTCAACTAGAAATATAATATCAATTTCACTTGGTATCCCACTTAATATATTCCCTTTGTTCCAACAAAATCCTCGATAGTTCCAAGAAAGGATCTAAAGTGTCTCAAATTGTTATTTAATGTTATCTGTATCCTCTATCCCTAATAATAGATTTTGTATTCCTAATTATTGTCCATTTTCCTTCCTTTTTGGTTTTCTTTACCTTTTGAACCTCCTTGCTTAATTTATCTTGACCTTCTCGAATGAGGTCTTCATTTATAAATATTTAAAACCCTTTTAAGCTAACATTTGTACTAAGTATGTCATATTTTGGGGCATTAGATCTTACCATAACCCAAATCAATCTATATTTATGTTCAATTATTTTTCCCAACCTTTTTTCTTCTATAAGGTCAATTGTTTCAATTTGTGATTTATTTTTCGATTCATCCTTCTTTATTGCTATTGTGTCCTCATATTTATATTCTTTTATACCAAAACTTATGAGGTTCAAGGATCTTTTGTTACACTCATGGTCTAACTCTATGAGCTTATTCATTTTCTCTTTAATAGGTTTGATATCCAATTTTTGTTCCAAGCTATTTAGGGCCAAATTGTTAATTATCTTGTCTTCTAGCTCTTTAATCTTGTCCCTAATATTGCTATTTTCGTCCACCTCTTCTTCCTTAATTGATTTTTTTTGTTCTTGATGTTTTCTTTCTATTTTTTGTAATGAAGTTTAGTGAAATGAATTCATATGATATTTGATTATTCACAAATTATCTTTGAGTAGATCATCATTTTTTAATATTAGTACTATTTTACTTACTACCATGTTATAATCCAGAGAAATTAACTTAGTTAGGAACCATATTGAATTCCCAGTCACTTATGATAACTTTTAGGAATCATATCCTACATCCTTTGTTTGAAGGAATTTTGACTATTTGTGTTTCTACGGAAATACAAACAAGGTTTCCCTTTTACTCACCTTTCTATAAAAAAACCTATCAAATCTATACAATTATATCTCTATGGTCGATATCTCAATTTTAACATCTTCAAACATGTGATTAAGGTAGGTGCTTAATCAAGAGCAGGGGAGGAAATTCACCATGAGGATTATTGAGATATGTTGAACTCTACTTCAAGGAACACTTAAGTTCCATATTCTACAAACCATCTAATGCATTTAATCAATTTTCCCAAAAAATACATGATTTTGTCATTCTTGTATATATATAATCATCCTCAAATTCATTTTTTGAACAAGCAAGAAAGATGAAAAATGTAAATAGAGAGTACAAAGGTTTAATAAATGACTGCACTCATTGGATCACATTTGGTATGGATTTATTTGTTATGGATATGTGATTACCCTCTTATTTGGTAGTGTGTAAGCTTCAGTAGAAAAGATTCAAATGTAGATATCAATTATCTTACAGATCATAGGGTCCGCAGTCCACTAGAAATGACCTCATGGTTCTTCTTGTATCTAATTAACTACAATACTTAAGACTTCCTCATGGAGTCCTTCAATTGTAAAATCATGATAATAGAATTGATGCATTTTGAAACGTATTTGACTTCAGATAATTCTTATTAAACAATTTCTTTAGGAAAGAGATCAAGAAAAGTAATAAATGGGAAGATTTTTCAAATCTTTCAAGCATAGGTTGATTGGATAACATGGATTTCTATGACATATGACTCATTGCTCCTCTACACATAAAAATTTTACATAAAGATGTTGTGTGTATAAAGAAAGAGAGAGATGCTATAATTGTAAGGAACTTCCAGTGAGAGTTAAACTTAGAAGTTAAATGATCCTTCATTAGAAGGAAAGAGTTAAACCTAGAAGTTAAATGATCCTTCATTAGAAGGAAAAACATAGATAAAGAATATCCTCCATTCACCCTGAAGATTCCCATAACTTTCAACCTTTGAAACTACCATCATACACCTTAGTCATTATCACTAGAGTATACATTTTCTTGATTCATTTGTGAATAAATATCCATTGTTATCCTTAGGGTTTGACAGTAAAATTTAGTCAAACCAAGTGCCCATCCAACTATTGTAGGCCAATGGAACAACATTTTCTCAATTGTTTCCCATGACCTAAAATGTTCAATGGAAAAAGGAATACATATTTTAAACAAAATCATCTTTTCAAGAAATTGTTGTTTCAAGAATATTAATAGTACAAAATTACATTCTAGTGAGTGCAAGCTAATGATGGTCTCTCATGACGTGTTAGTGGCAATACGAACCTTGAAAAACAACAATTTGTTAACTTGGAGGGATTATTCAATGTACTTTTACAATGAAATTTAATATGGTGTAACGAGATGAAACATAGGAAATTGAATTAACTTTCTGAATATTCAAATTTTATTCATTGAAATTGTGAATAACTATGTTAAATTTGATTTTTTCTAAAAGCGGTATCTTATTTTTACAACAAAATATAAGGTATATGTTTTTGTTCATGCAATTGTTGAGAACCCATTTTTCTTATGTGGTGTATTTTTTGGAAATTTATAATATTAATTTTATATATTTTTAAAATTATCAAAGTCAACATATCCTTGAAATTAAAATGTATTTTGTTCATGCAGGCTAAGAGGGTCTCAACATGATCAAAACAATTTTTGTTTTAGATTGTAGATATTATTCTCCTCTAATGTTGCATATAACACATTCGAGAAATGGTTAAGCCGACAAAACATTATAGCGGAAATAAGAGAGGTATGTATTCTAGGATTTTTATATATGCGAAGACATAAATAGATAAAAAATAGTAAACAATATTAAT
>ML792018.1:303326-320036 GCA_009831015.1 Picea engelmannii
CGGCAAGCTATCGTCAGCCTGCATCATCAACCATCATGTCAGATCATGTCAACAACATATCATAAAATCAATAGCATCTCATCAAAACAAAACAATATCACCGTAAATGAAACAACTCAAATAGCCCACTCCCTGACTCAATCTAGAGTCTAAGGGAGTTCCACCGATGCCTCTGCATCCTCAAGGTCCGAAACCCTGCACACTCAATGAAACTGAGTCAGCAACACCTGTCTACACCAAAGTAGTAAAAACATCCTGTCATATAACTTAACGCATCATAATGAAAAAAAAAATTATCATCATAAAAATCCAGATCACTTGCAAGCAAGTGTCCTCAAAGAATAAGTTTGGTAAGTGCGCCAGAGCAGGATGTTACATAATTTTTAGTTTCAACTTGATTTCCTATGAATTTTGATTGAATACATTGATATTCTATATCCTTTTTAGTCATAATCTTCACTTTCCTCTAAATCAATTTCATAATTACCTCTTATAATTGTATAAATTAGATTTGCATGCCTGCTCAAGGCATCTTCTATCTTATTTTATTTTCTCTTGATATGTCTTATGTCAAAATTTTACTTTCTCAAGAAGGATAACCACCTTGTCTGTCGAGCATTGAGTTTTTTTTATCCAATAGGTATTTTAAAGTAATATTGTCACACATCAACATGAATTTTCTTCCTATCAAATAGTGTCACAACATTTTTAGTGCGTGTATTATTGCAGATAATTCTAAGTCATGTGTTACATGATGTCTTTCGTGTTCCTTAAGATTCCTAGATTCATAAGAAATTACATGATTATCCTGCATTAATAATCCTCCAAGTCCTTTAATGCATTCATCCGTGCATACAATGAAGTCCTTGTATGGATATGTTATTTTTAGTATTGGAGTTGTTGTTAGGAGATGTTTTAGTTTTTCCAAAAGTTCTTGCCATTTTCTAGATCATATAAATTTTGTTCCTTTCTTTTGTAGGGATGTTATAGGATGAGAAATATTTGAAAACCCTTCAATAAAATTTTAGTAATAGCTTGTTATACCCAAAAATGATGTATAAAACATGTTTTGGAATTGGCCAGTCCATAATGGATTTTATTTTCTGAGGGTCAACAAATATTCCTTCTTTAGAAACTACATGTGCTAAATATTGAATTTTGTGCTTATAAAAATCACATTTATAAGTTTAGCAAATAGCTTTTGTTCTCTCAAGATTTGTAGAAATATTCTTAAGTGTTCTTCATGCTCGTGTTCATTCTTTGAGTAGATTAATAAGTCATCGATGAAGATGATTACAAATTTAGCTAACTATTTAATTAAGATACTATTCATTGGACATATGAATGAGGTTGGGAAATTTTTTAACCCAAAGGGTAAGGTTCCATCTTTCTTTCTGACCAATAGTACCGATAATTCCCAAGGCGATACACTTGGTGGAATATACCTTGTGTCTAATAACTCTTGGAGTTGATATTTTAGTTCATTAAGTTCTAAGATACCCATATGATCTTGATCCTTTGAAACTGGCACTGCTCCAAGTAGTAAGTCTATAGATAAATATATCTCTCTCTTAGGAGGTAATCGAAGAATCTATTAGAATACGTCTTGAAATTCTTGCAATATAGGAAAATTTTCTATATCTTTCTTACTTTCTTTGTTTTCATTATCCATTACATGAACCACAAATTCTTTGCATCCCTTACGAACACATATTTTAACACGCAAGGCTAAGATCTTCCTAATACTAATATTTATTGATATTCCTTTAATGTTTATAATGTTATCATTGTCATTTACGTAAGTAAATGTTTTGTCATAACAATTTAGAATTGCCTTATATTTTTCTAATGAGTGCATGTCTATTAATACATCATATGATCCTAGCTTCAAAAAATTCAAATATCCTTGAGATTAAAAGACATTCATACTAATTTCACAACCTTTAACAAGATTTCTAATTTTTCTTTTTGTTCATGTAGCAAGTTGTACTAGCCATTCTTTTTCAAAATTTTATATTCATAGTTTACAATTATGTACTATCTTAGGAGAAACATAACTTAGACTATAATTTGGATCAATCAAAATGGAAATTGGTTGATTATTCAACATACCTTCTACTTCCACCATGGAAGATTGATGATATGCGTGTGTGTTCTCCAAGGATGCACTAATATTTGGGGTACTCCTTGTTATTTCACCAGCTTTAGTAGCTTCTCGAACTGTATGTATATTTCTGTCGTTTTTATTCCTATGAGGAAAATCATTAAAATAGTGTGAATTTCCACACTTCCAAAACTCTGCTAGTTCCTTTTGGGAAGTTTCTTTGTTATATAAAGTTTTGTTTTTTAAGTTTCTTTGTTATCATACGAGTTATAAGGGTTATTATTTCTGTTGTTATTTCCCTGAAACCCTTTTGTAGAGTTGTTATTGAAAGACTTTCCATATTTTCTTTGGGGATCAAACCTTTCAACTTTCTTTCCCTTCTAGTTTTTACCATTTTCATTTACGGATTTATATTGTTCAAAAAACAATTTATCCTTACACATAGCTTCTTCTAAAGTCTTAGTATTTTCAAATTAAATCCTACATTTATATGACGAAGGTAAACAACTAAAGAAGCGTTGTATCTTTGGTTTTCCATCCACAATATATGGTACATAGCGCAATAAGCTTAGAAATTTGTTGCAAAAGTCTTTCATGGTTAAATTTCCCAATTTAATTTCATAAAATTGTTTAGCCTTACCTTCATAATATTGTTAGATATTTTTTCTTAAAATATCTTTCAAAAAAATTTCAAGTCATTTTACGTTCCTTCATATTCTTTACCCTTTTGATAACTTGGCACCAAACATCTTCCTTCTGAGTTAGATTATAGATGACCATTATTTCTTTAAGTTTACTTTAATAATTATATATATGGAATTAGTTTTGCATCCTGCAAAGACAATGTTTTGTGTCTTATCTAGTCTCAATCTTACAATTAAAGATGGGAGGTTTTGTCTTTTTAAATTCTCCCATAATTTCCTCATGATGATTATGTTTCTTTTTAGTTCTTTGTTTCATTTTGGCACTATCCTCACTTGAAGTTTTAGTTTCTCTAAAAAAATATTATGTCGTTGATTTAGTATGTTCAAATTCCTAGACTTCTCCTTGCGTAGATCAATTTTAGAATTATTGGAAAATTTACAGTTATTATTGTCAGTCTTTTGATTACACAATTTGTCTAGCATTATTGCATTAATTTATTATTGTGTATTTATAATTCGTTCATTATCTTCTTTAACATTTTTCAATTCTTACCTTACAACATGTACAGTCTGAATTAATTCAGATTGTCTATTATCCCATTCAAATTAACCCATATATTTCCCTCACCAATATTTCCTTGTTCAAGATTTTCTGGTTCATTATGATGTGACCCTTATTTAGGTATAATAAGTACTTATGTCACCTTGTATGCAATCAAAATCATCTTCCTAGTGGTAAGAAGAAAAATATAGCAATAGTAAATTAGTCTCTGTGGTTGAGCTCATAAGGCCAAGTGCGGTTGCTAAAGCTTTGGTACCATTATGTCACCTACCCATATAATTTGTTTTTTATACAACAATATTTTATATCCAACTAAGAAAAGTGTATTACTCATTTATTTTGACCACATAAATTTCATTAGTAAGACATTTCTTACCAAAAATCCTTTTGAAAAGTTTACCTTTGATAGTTGTAACATTTCCATGTGCAAATTTACTAGACTTTCTTGTCCTACGTTATATACTTTATGGCACAACTTCCAATCCATGTTATATTCATGTGGTAAGGATATAATTAAATATTAAAAATTCCCATGGTATGAAATATGTATTGGCGACCCTCATTTGTTATTCTAAATGGGACCCTTATCGTGATCTTGATTTCCTATAACCTATGTTGGTGGATTAACCACTTACTTTCTAAGTATAGTATAGACATGCAAGCCAATAGGTGGTTTATCCTGACCAATCAAGAATGAAAAAATAGGTGAAATAATAAGCTGTCAATGGATGATAATCACATTATAATTATGTTCGGTTTAGTCAGCATTTATTATGCTTTAACATTTAATATATGAGTGGTTGGTAGTTATTAATGTCGGGCTTAACATACCCTATGTTCTTAATGAATAGTTGTCTGAAGCCTTCTATGGAAATCCTCTCATGTTCCAGGTGTGACCATCTTGGAAAGAGGGCCAGGGAATTAATGCCCCGACCACCCCACATGGATTTTGAACATTCACTTCATTGTGTGGTAATCTTCCAACGAAAGATGAGGCTTCATTCTGGTTCAATCTTGGAAGGCTCTAGGGTTCCATATTGTGTCTTTGAGTTTTATATACTATGATATTGGGGTTTTTATGTCACATACCTATACTAACTCTTCATGCATTCCATTTCTGTTCATTTCTTTGACTTAACTCAGTCGTTTCAGAGCTTGCACGTAATCCTGGTTAGATTTTTTTACCTTTACCTTGTTAATGGTATCGTGATTTCTATTAGAAGGTTCCATTACTTTCGTTTGTCAAATGTACTTACTTGCTAAAAGTTTTATCGGTTCTGTGTCCATTTCCTTATTTCTGTATATTAGTTAGTTGTTGTTGTTATCATGGCTTTGTCCTAAATTTTGGTTTGGAAACTTTTCAAGGAATTTTAGGTAATGGTTGAGAGCACTCTGGTTACATTTTTCTTGTTGTATTATTTATACTAATAAGGTAGATATTTTAGATACTTTGACTAATGATGGGCCCTTATTTTGTACGAGGGTACCCATCAAGGATAAATGTTAGTTCCAACTAGTAAAATATTTCTACTACGGGAGTTTCATTGTGGGGTTCGAGCTACTCCTAGTAAACTCATAACCTAACTCTGCCATTTATTTTGTAAAGTTCCTTTTTACCTTTTGTAATGTGTTTGTGTCAATGTAGGTATACTCAGCGAAATTAACATGGTTTTATCATGAATAAACCGTGGAAAATTCCTTTAAGTATTCTTTACCTTTACTATTTTCCTTTCTAAAGTTGTTAAAATGCCTTACCTAAGTGCTATACTAATTCTTGTGTTGTAAACCTTGTTGACAGGTCTTGGCTATGTCTTCTTGGCCATGACACTCAACCTTTGAGAGGTAATTCAATTTTTCTAATGGAGCCTAGCTATAGATGAGTGATTGATACAATTGTATTTGTTTTTAAGTAGTTGGGTGGTTACCTAACATAGTTATGTTGGCCCTATATTAAACAATAAGAGTGTAATTTGTTCTTTCTCTATATTTAGTCTGTAAGGATCCTATGGAGGTTTGGCTATGTATAAGGTTTCGGTTATTTTTGTTGAAACTATGACTGGGACTTTTCCTCATGTACTTTTAAAGGGTTTTCATTGCCGTTAATTTACATATATAGGTCAAAACAATTGTAGTTTTGTTAACTATTTATTAATGAAAATTTTCCTTTGTTTTTGTTTTTTTTTTAGTTTGTAGTTGTGAATGGTTCCAACCTTTACTTGCCATGCTTGTAGGATTTTTTTTAGATTCTTCCTTGCTCAAAAGGGTTACCAAACCTATCAGACAGGTTCTATTGTAAAAATTTTCATTATTTACTTAGTTATCAATATTCATTACCCTTAACCTTTTGTATATATTCGATATTTTCTTCATGAAAATAACATTAATGTTTTAGCATCGCTCCTCTTGGTTGTATTTCCATTTATAGAATTTTTCTCTATACTAAAAACTCTATAAATTTTTTAATCATGCTTGCTACATTTGAATCTGGTTATAGATTTATTCATTTCTTTCGTATATTTATCATGACAATCACATATGGAATGAAATGAAAGAGAGAACCTCTAATCTGTAGCTAAATTGTAATCAATAATAATTTACTTGTAAATTTCATATTGAACAACCATTTATCGAATAGAATATGAAAAAATTACAATTGAACACTTATTCAACCAGAATGAAATATCAAAATATTACGACATGAATAATAATTTAATCCAGAATAAAATTGAATACAAACTTGTAACTAAGATTTCTTTAGGGAAAATGCACGTCAAGTGGGATGTTCCTCCAAACCTTAGATCACAGCTTCCACATATTCCCACTCTGTCACCCCTGGGCTAAATCCCAATCAAATAAACTAACCAATTGACTTGATGCAGTTTGTAGGGTTATAAGAATTCCGTGAATATTGATGTGTGATGTAAATATTTCTCATATTTCACATATGATTCAGAATGGCATCCCATTCTCTTTGTTCTCTTTTCTTTGTAATATTTTCCCGGGTCTTTGACACTTGTAGAAGCCTCCTTCTCATTAACTACCTGCCAATTTGATTTTTTATCATTAACCACCTGTCAATTTGATTTTTACACATATTCATAAAATATTGAGATATTGTCTCACTTTAGTTGAGTTAACTCAACAAACCATCACCAATTTTCCCCCTATTACAGTCACTTGGTAGTTCTCTTTTGGATCAACGAATTCTCTCTTCTAACTCTTGCACTTCACGTGTGTTATTTTTTTTTAATTCATAAAATAATAAATAAAACAATAAGTTTTTACTTAGATCATGAGGATCAATAATGTGATGATAAAATAATAATTTTTGAATTTGAAATTCCGGGGTATCACAATAAGTCACTAGTAGAATTGGTTTTGAGACAATGAATGAACTTATCCATTTTACTAATCTATCAACAGTCACAAAAATCCAATAGTGGTGGCGAAAATTCATGGGAAAACCACTAAAAGTATCCATACAATGATTTCCCAAGGATGGGAAGGAATGCCTAAAGGGAAACTTAAACCAAGCATTTTGTTAAATGGTTTGGATGAGCAACATATGACATAGCACCTAAAAAAATGAATAACATATTGTTGCATATGAGGTCAATAGAAAAATCGTTGAAGATGGTGAAGACTCTTTTTCATTCCAAAGTGACCAACATAGAGAGTATAATGTGCCTATTTGAGTAGATTTTTTTCTTGATTGTATAGTACACATAACTTATCTAACATGTACACCAATCGTTCCTTGACATGAAAGTCTAGTAGAGGAACTATATTTAAAGGATTTGGATGTTGGAAACTCTTGTAAATGTGCCCAAAATATAGATCATGTTGATATTGTGCATCCAAACATTGAAATCCAAGATGTGAAGTGACGAGAACTGGTAAAGCATGAAATTAAATTGTTTAGCTCAAACAATCGACCATTGTATTTGTACTATCCTTTTTTAACCCAATAACAAAATGAAAAATTTTCAAATATGATTCCTATTTCATATGCTAATCTTATTTCACTTTTATATTTGGATTGAAAAAACTTCGAAGATAAATCATCAATATCTATAACTATTTATTTTCCCATTAGACAGTGTCTCCAGTATTTTATAGCTTGAACAAAGGAATACAATTATTTATCATAAGTGGATTAGTTTATTTTTTCCTTTAAATATTTATTTGAATTATAGGCCATTGGATGATGATTTTGCATTAGAGCTACGCTAAGTGAAAATTGTGAAGAATCAATTTGAATTTAAAACCACCGGGACAATCTCACAAAACAAGTAGATTTGAAGAACATAATTTTTCCTTCAAGAGATTAAAAGCATAATAATGTTCGTATGTCCACTTGAAAAGAATATTATTCCTTGTCAACTTATGTAAAGGAAAGGAATTTTTTGAAAAACCAAAGATGAATTTATGATAGAAGTTGGAAAGACCAAAAAAAACTCAACTCTTTCATATTTGATGGAATAAACAAATTGCTCATAAATTCAACTATACGAGGATCCACCTTTATTCCATGTGCATCAATTATAAAACCAATGTAAGATATTGTACTTTGAGAAAAATAACACTAGGAGACAATTGGATAAAGTTTATTTCGTTGAAGTAGCTTCAAATCCTTTTCCAAGTGTTGGAGATGTGTCTTTCAAGTGTGAGAGAAAACAAGAACATCATATATATATAATAACAAATTTACCAATATAATCTTTGAAAATATGTTTCATTAACCTCATAAATGTAGTAGGAGCATTGGTAAGCCCAAAAGGAATAACAAGCCATTCAAAAATATCCATTTTGGTCTTAAAAGTTCTTTTTCAAGTTTTTTTTGCTTGAGAAATGACCTGGTGATATTCAGTTTTTAGATCAATTTTAGTGAAGTATTTTTCACCTTGAAGCTAATCAAGAAAATCATCAATGTGAGGAAGTGGATATGGTAATTTGATTCAATTCTTTAAATCAATACAAAGATGCCAAGTTCCATCATTTTTATGTACAAGATTGTTGATGCAAAAGAATATTTGCAGGCTTAATGAAAACTTTAATCAATAGATATTCAATTTACCTTTTAAATTAATCATTTTGAATTTTTTTAAGTGTGATACAAATGTGGATTGTGAAGAGAGACACCAAGAACAAGATCAATAACATGACTAATTGTTCTTTGTGAACCATGTGTTTTTGGTTCCTGGAACACATTAGAATACATTTGAAAAAGATGACTAAGATATGAATGTGACATTAGGGGATGTTTTAGGTTTAAATTGCGTCTCCTAAGGAAAATAATAAAATAATAGTTACAAATTTTGAAAGGGAAAGAAAGAAAACTACCTTTTTAAATGGTATTTTTGACATATGTCTTTATATGTTTACCCAAATTTCAAGTGTAAAAACTAACTGGATGTGGAATTAAATTCCACATCCAACGATTACTCATTTTTCATACTTGTGATAGTAGACCCACAGTGAGATAAACTGGAAATACATGAAAATTTGTGTTTTTTCATGTATTTCTAGTTTATCTCAATGTAGGTCTATCAAAAGTATGTAGATAGGGTACTTGTTGGATGTGGAATTTAATTCCACATCCAGTGAATTCCAACACTTTAAATTTGAGTAAACATATAAGGAAATAAGAAAAAAAATTGGTTGAAAAAAGATAGTTTTCTTTATTTTCCCTCCATAACTATTAACCCTTATGGTTGAAATCATCATTTTGAATCCTATTGGTTCTTTTAAATTTCATTTTAATAGTATTTTTTTTTGTTTTGAGGCCTATTTCCACTAATGTGTGAATTTTTTTTATGTGTTCTTTCATTTCATGAAATTGTGGCCTTAAGAAAATTAATGTCAATGCTACTTGATTAATTGCTTTTCATGCCTTCTTGCAAGTGAGCAACAAATTGTTTGCTTTTGGTGTGATTCTAACTAAGAAAAGTTTATTTTCTTTATGCATCATCATATATATATATATATATATATATATATATATATATTGTCATATAAATAATCATAATATTTCGTATCATACTGATAGGGCTTACCAAGAACCAAACCACAACAATATATATTGCTCACATCATATGTGACCTTATCCACAAAGTGAGGTCCAAAATCAAATAACATAGTGCATGCTCGAATGGTGTATGCATATGACCCATTTTCCTTCCATTCAATTGCATATGGATGAGGATGGGGGTTTGTTGGTAAATGCAACTAGTCAACAATGGCCTTTACAATCAAATTTTTCTGCGAGCCATTGTAGACTATAAAATCCACTGTAAAATCACGTGTGAGGTGGGAACCAGTAAAAACAAATGATGTGACCCAAAGGGGGGAATATACAGGGTTAAATTTATATAATACGACCCCGATTGGGGAAGATATGGAGATAAATGTACATATAATTTGTAAATGTAGATGTAATAGGGTCATTCAAGTAGTAAAGGGACCTCATATGTATTGTGTGAATAGGTATATATAGAGATCATGTATTAATTATCGAGGAGAGGTGAATTGTGATGTATGAAAGTAATCAAGTATTTAGAGGAGGTTATCCTATTATTCAAGGAGTTATTGTGTAACTCATCTCTCTTATCTATGTTGGATTCATGCTCCATGCTCACATTGGTGTACATCATGTGTATTTCTAGTTTATCATGATATTTCAAGATTTTGGCTCATAACAACAATATCGAGGAAGAATACATAATACTTATCAATATTCATGGAACAAGGAATCACAAAACAACTCCTAAAACGATATTATCATAGACCAACAACCACTACAAATTGGAGATGTTACAACAACAATACATGAAATCAAAGGAAAGAAAACCATGTAACAACTAGCCACCAAGGATTAAGACTGAAATAATAGATTTTGGATGGATGGATAATCATCAATCGAATGAAAAATGAAGGAACATAATAAATTTATATTCCTTGGTTTCGTTACATGTGAAGACTTGAATTGCAAAACTTTGAGCACAAATATTTTTGGAGGGTACTATGATATGACCCCAAGGGGGACATATATGGGGTTAAATGCATATGATATGACCCCAAGTGGGGGAACATATGGGGATAATTGTACATATAACGTGTAATGTATATGTAATAGGTTTGGCCTAATACTAAAGGGGCCCCATGTGTTGTGTGTAAATAGATATATATATAGAGAAAATGTATTCATTATTGAGGAGAGGTGAATTGTGATGTATGGGTATAATCATGTATTTGGATGAGGCTCTCCTACCCTTTAAGCAGTTATTGTGTAACTCATATCTCTTATCTATATTGGATTTGTAATCGAGGATGACATTGGTGTACATGGTGTGTACTTCTAGTTTATCATGACATTTTAAGGTTTTGGTTCATAACAAACTTTGATGGCATCCTAGAGTAGGATGATGGTGCACCAAAGTAATATTATTCAATTTGTGTTTCAACTCTTCATAATTCATATCCTCACCACTAGTCTAAATAGGGAAGGATTATATGTGTACAACTATGTGTAAGATGATTAAAGGTTGATATATACCATACACTTGTGATGTGAAGTCTCTATATTGAAATAAATGAATATGGATAAGCTAGGGGATTAAAACCAACCTATGGTTTGTACAACTGTCCTAAAGTTGTCTAAGGATTACCTAAGTAAGCATGAAAACAAGGGGTTGTTTATGGATGAACCGAGGGTGCATACAACTAATCTAAATGAACAAGAAAATATGGAGGTGCGTACAATTGAGCTGTGAAAAAATCATTATTTGAATTCAATTTGATTGCAAATATGAGTGAGGATATTCAATATAATAATAGAAGCTAATGGCCAAAGATATAAATCTAGACATGAAAAATATAAAAGGCCAAAGGTACCCAACAAGAACGATCTCAAAGGTTTGAATAATAAAAAAGGAGAGTGATGAACACAAATCCAAGGTGGAACCAAAGTTCTTTATTATCAATGATTTGGGTGAATCCCACACTATTAGAGTTTTATACTAGAGGTGATAATAGACAAATATCGCATTGAATTTTTGTTAACAAAATCATACTCTATAATAGGTTTACAAGAGGTGAACTAACTCAACAATCTATGAGAGAGATACTCCCTAGATCCTAAAAGCTAGAAATAAATCACAATAATAGAGCTAGTTAAAGGAATGGTCTCAAATACCCCATGGAACTATGAAACCAAAAAGGAAATGGCATGCAAATACACAATAGTAATCTCCTAATAATTCTCACAAAAAGTCCCCAAGTTTTAGAGTAGTCAGTGACAGAGTGCGTTGTTAAGGCACTTCATAAGAGAAAGTCATCGATTTGGGAATCCTGGGGATACCTCAAATCCAACCATGTTAAGTGATGGTGTAATCCAGACTAGGCACAATCCCTGGGTGATTTTGACATCTTATATTCCCATGGGTCGTGGCATCTCATCCACAGGGCAGTGGTCAGGGATAGTATAACCAACAAAAAAGAAAAATAATGCTCACAAAATAATAATAATACACATGCTCAATATGTTAAGTACTAAATTCCCTAGTAGTGATGGATGATGTGTAGATAATTTTCCCAATGTTTGTGCATATGATAAAACATGCTAAAGGCATGAATGGATTTGTGATTAACCACCTATATTTTTCCATCCATTTGAGGATGAAATATTGTTTAAAATTGGAGTATTAAACCTAACAAATGCAGATGAAATGTTGTTTAAAATTGCAGTATTAAACCTAACAAATGCCATAGTGTTTTCTAGAAATGGATAAGAAACATATAGTCCCAATCAAATATACTACATAAAGGGTGGCAAAAATGTGCCCCGAGATGAATGGCTCACTACATAGTGAGTTCCTTAGTTCCATAAATAGAAACAAGTATTTTATAAAATTGACACAAAATTGTAATCTGAATATGACATTTTAAAATTGGATGGCCATAGGAAAGCCACCAAAAACGTCAAGAGAGATGGATTCTCATGGAAGTGTATGAATGGGTAATGGATAGGAGAGTCTCATATTGCAGTTGGTAGATTCTAAGGTGATGCAAAGAGTTCAACTCGAGATAACATCATTATATTTCTTCTTCATGTTAGGCCAAAATACATAAGTGATGTAGATTTTTATGATGCCAAAGTGGCCCCACAAAAATATTCACGGGCCTCCTTGATGAGAATAATTTCATCATGTTTAGTTTCCATACAGAGCCATTGATATTTATTTAACCATCCATCTTTGACGTGAAAATCTGAAAACGATGTTTAATTTACCATTGTCAAATACTATAGGGTGTGCAATATGGAATCATAATCCGAATCCAAAGAGTATTGTTCTTCTAGAGATCATACATAGAAAACATAATGTTGAGGATTGGAAGTTCTTAAATTGGATTACCACCGAGAAGATCGGTTATTTGTTTAGTCCCACGCTTGTATTTTATTTCCAATGAAAGTTGCTAAATGTAGCATCCTCATTTCATGTGTTGATGCTCCCATATTTTTGTTCGTGTTTGAGAAAATCAAAGGATAATGATCGTGTGAAAGACTCTCTCCTTACTTAGAGATAATGATGTCATTTTTTGAGACCATGGATGAGAACATAAAATTATATCAAAACTTCGTATTAGAAAAACTTTGAGAATGATAAGAAACTAGATGACCATCTCTTTTGAGGACGTCCCCAAGAGAATAGTAGGAGGAATCTGACTCTATATCAAAATGTTGTTGGAGGTTTAGAAAATGAAGAATAAAAACAAAGTTTAATATTCATTTCATGTGCTTAAAGGTTTCATAAACAAATTCAATCCAAACAAACATGATTAGTTGAAAATTAATATTATATAGAAGACACTTTATATGAAAAATAAGGTATAAAATTGTAGTAGAAATTGAGTCCTCCAAACAAAATTTTGAGAGTGATTAAGTCCTCCAACGAAATTTTTTGAGTTTTATGGTAGAGTGGGACACACAGCAATCCCAAATAGCTTTAACATCGGATGGAACAACTTCAATATTAGCGTGCGATATAAGAAATCACAAATAATGAACAACATTTTCCTCAAAAAAATATTTATTCCTTTCCATCTACATTTTCTAAGTATAAAACTTATCTAGAATGGTGTGGACATGGTGCTGGTTCTCATCCAAAATATTTTCCAAGATCAAGATGTTATATATATATATATATATATATATATATATATATATATATAAAATAATATCACCTGTTAAATGTGGCATGTATATAACATTGACGATCCTCATAAACATGGTTGGAGCATTGGTGAGATTAAATAACATAATCATCCATTTGAAAATATGAAATTGAAATTTAGTTTAAAAAGTGGTTTTTAAAGTGCCACTAGTATTAATATTAACTTAATGATAACCTTTTTGGACGTCCACCTAGTGAGACCCTACTAAATGATAGAACATATCCTAAATCCGTGGAAGAGGATATATATTATTTATAATGATTTTGTTGAGAGACCTATTACCTAGTGCCATTTATTCTATTTCTTCTTTGTAATAATGAAGGTAGGAGAACATATCCTAAATCTTTGGAAGAGGATAGATATTTTTATCATGATTTTGTTGAGAGACTTATTACCTAGTGCCATTTATTCTATTCCTTCTATGTAATAATGAAGGTAGGAGACCCACATGGGGAAGGGTTTAGTTGAATGCCCCCAACTTTCAAAACCTACTTCAACTATTAAATACTTTTTCATTATTAGTGTGTGATAATGTATAAGTAGGTGCATTGAGAAATGACACTAAAAGAATCAAATCAACATTATGTTTAATATTGCATTGTCGAGGTAGACCTTGAGGTTCCTCAAACACATATCAGTGATCATCTAACATAGTCTAAAGGGATACAATGACTTAATGTATTCTAGTATCCAATTTGATCATACACACCACACATGAATATAGCTATTGATTATGTTGTACCTACTTGACCATTCCATGACCATTAGGAAGTTGCAAGACCATGTCACAAGAAGATGTAAATTTCAACCTTTTATCACCTTGAAATAAAGTATAACAATTTTGACCTATATCATAGATGGTTTTGTGATGTAACTAGTAAGGATGGCCCAATATGAGAGTAGCATAATTTAATGGGATAATGTTGCATTTGAGTGTATCTTGAAAAGGAGAACTAAGCAATCATGATCAAGTAGAGATTGATTTACACTAATGCTGACCACCCAAATTTTATGAATGAGGATGGTGAGTGGTTGGGAGATTTTTTTGTAGGACTACAAAGGATGCAATAAAATTCTATTGATGAACAATATCAATGATACCACAATAAATGTGGTCCTTGATATATAAATTATGGCTAAACAAGGATTCTATATCAACTAAGGTATAATGCCACATCACAAAAGCTACATTTTCATTTGGGTGGTAGGGTTTGAGACTTCCTTGATCTCCACAACATGTAAAAAAGTATGACATCCACTAGATGGGTCTTTTTCCTAAAAAACTAGGGCCTCTGAAGGATCATGAAGTTTAAATGTCTTATATTTACCAAAAGAACCATAAGAGGGTTTGTGATAGGTAGGTGTATATTTACCAAAAGAAACATAAGAGGGTTTGTGGGACATAGGTGAAGTTTTCCAAGGAAATGGAGGAGAAGGCATTGTAGGCATAGGATATGAATGACAAGTGTCACGTGAATGGTGAGAAGTAGATAAAATATGAGGAGAGAACAAAAGAAGAATGGAGATACGTAGAGAAAAGGCAAGGATAGAACATAAGTGGCTTCTGTATCTTGTGACATGTGGTAAGTTATCTTTTAGAGGATTGATTGAGATTAACCTAGTCAATAATTTCAATGTTGGTTTTTATGAAGGAAACAAGACAATAATAAAATTTATATGAGGGTGAGGGTGAGGGGAATATTAGAGAAAAAATATTATGTTTTCTCTAATATTTCCCTCACCCTCACATTCATCCTCATATATTCTAATATTACCCTCACCCCCATATATTCTAGTATTAGCTACCACCCCCACCCTCATATGAAGGTGGGGGTGTGGGGCAATATTAGAAAAAACATGAGGGTGGGGATGGGGGCTAATATTAGAAAAAAAAAATGTTTTTGAAGGTGTTTTCAAGGGTGGGGTGGGGGGGCAATATTAGAGAACAAATAATGTATTTTCTTTGATATTACCCTTGACCCCCACCCTCATATATTTTCGAGGGTGGGAGTTGGGGGTAATATTAGAGAACACATAATATGTTTTCTCTCATATTACCCTCCACCCCCACCCTCATATGATGGTGGGGGTCAGGGGTAATATTAGAGAAAACATATTATGAGGGTGGGGGTGTGGGTGGGGCGGAGAATATTAGAGAAACATTTTCTCTAATAAATACCCCCACCCCCACCCTCATAATATTTCTCCCCACCTACACACTCATACCACCACCCTCATATATGAGGGTGGAAATATTATGAGGGCGAGGGGAAATATTAGAGTAAATTTTTCTCTTATATTCCCCCCACCCTCATAGAGGGTTATATGTATATGAGGGTGGGGGTAATATTATAGTAAATGTTTCTCTTAGATTCCCCCCCACCCTCATAGAGGGTTATATTAGGGTGGGGGTGGGAGGGAATATTGGTTGGGATAGGCGGGAATATTAGAAGAAATGTTTCTCTTATATTTCTCCCCACCCCAGGGTTATATGAGAGTGAGGGTGGGGGTGGAGAGAAATATTAGAGAAAATGTTTTTCTTATATTTCGCCCCACCCGAACCCTCATAAGTTGGGGGTCATAGGGTACGAGTGGGGGGGAATATTAGAGGAAATGTTTCTCGTGTATTTCAATCCACCCCCACCCTCATATATGAGGGTGATATGAGGGTAGGGGTGGGGGAAAATATAAGAGAAAAATTTACTCTAATATTTACCCCAACCCCACCGTAATATATTAGAGGAAATATCATAGGATGGAGGTGGGGGTAAATATTAGAGGAAATGTTTATTTTATGTTTCCCCCCAACATTAGAAGAAATATAAAAGAAAATTTTCCTCTATTATTTCGCCCCCACCCTCACCCAAACCCTCATATATATGAGGGTAGGGGGAAATATAAGAGAATAATTTCTTGTAATATTTCCCCACACCTTCATCCCCACCCTCATTTATTCTAATATTCCCCCCGACCCCCACCGTCATATATTAGAGGAAATATTATAGGATGGGGGTGGGTGGAAATATTAGAGGAAATGTCTCTCTTATGTTTCCCCTCAACATTATGGGAAATATAAGAGAAACATTTCCTCTAATATTTCTCCCCCCCATCCCCACCTTCATATATTCCCCCACACCCTCACTGCCACCCCCACCCTCATATATATG
>ML792018.1:320089-336432 GCA_009831015.1 Picea engelmannii
TCTCTTATATTTCCCCCCACCCCTAACCTCTCTAATATTCCCCCCGCATTCCCACCCTCATATATATGAGGGTGCGGGTGGGGGGAAATATAAGAGAAACATTTCCTCTAATATCCCCCCCCATGTCCACTCATATATATGAGGGTGAGTGTTGGGGGGAATATAAGAGAAACATTTCCTCTAAGGGTGGGGGGAAATATAAAATAAAAATTTCCTCTAATATTTCCCTCCACCCCCATCCTCATGTGGGGGTGGGGGGAAATATTACAGAAAATGTTTCTATTATATTTCCCCCCACCCTTAGAGGAATTTTTTATCTTATAGCCCCATCCTCACCCCACCCTCATATATGAGGGTGGGGATGTGGAGAAATTAGAGAAAATGTTTCTTTTATATTTCCTCCACCTCCATATAATCCCAACCCTCAACCCACCCTTATATATGAGGGTGGGCATGTGGGGAAATATTAGAGGAAATGTTTCTCTTATATTTCCCCCCACCTCCACCCTCATATATGAGGGTGGGATGGGGGGCAATCCTTTTATTTTTCTTTCAAACATGGCATGGACAAGGAACAAACCTCAACCATGTCCAAAAATGACCATGCTTGGGATATTTGATATAATTAAATTTATACATATAACATGTTTTGGATTTTTGCTAGATAACTATACTTAAAGATTAACGAATTGACCAGTATAATCTTGAACCCATTGACCTTAGAAATGATGAAGGTGAATCAAGTGTCCCCATAAAGAGTTATAATACCTTAGTGGGTTAAAATTCTACAACAATCCCTCACAAAATTGCATCTAGGAGGTTGTACGCATTTGATTTAGAGGTGCTTCCCCTAGCTCTGCATAGAGGTTGGAATGTCCATAGAGGTTCTACCACTAAACGATTGTTATCCCATCTAGATGAAGCACTTCCCATTTTAGTTTCTTGGAATTTGTTATCCTAGGTTGGGAGTCCAAATACATGGATAGACCTCGAATCCAAGCATTAATAGCTTCACCATCCATGTTAGTTGAATACCTAGTGAAGATAATATTCAACTCAAGCACAGAGACTTTAGAACATTCAATGTGGACCTCTTTAGTTGGGTTAGGACTTGCATTCTTATTTTCAACATTTCAATAGTGATTTAGATGATATGTGGTGAATAAAATTCCTATTGGAGTTAAAGGTGATTTTACCCATGATAGGTGTCATGTAGTACATCAATAGAATCAAGTTGTTGAAGTATGTCATATATTTGGGTACTGAGTGCAACAAATTTAGAGTATGAAAAAAATTCTTTAAAGTTGGTTACAAAGATGAAATACAATTTCTAGAAGTGAAGGAGTGAGCCTCTAACAAATTATAATTTGTGGGAGTAATGATCTCTAGAGAGTAGGCCTCATCATAAGTGTAGATAAAGGTTTAAGAACTGTAGAGATCTAAACTACCAAAGAGAAGGCCCCATGAGAAATGTAAATAAATCTTGATGAACTTTATGCTTTGATACCAATTGATATGGATGGTATAGAAAACAAAAACATATGATATTTAGAAAACACAAAAGAGAGAACCTCTAAGTAAAAATGAACTATCTTGAAATTTTGGATTTTAAAATATTTTAATTAGAATCCTTTTAATCTAAAAAAACAAATTGAAATGCCTTTATATAATTGTCATGATCTCCACTACTTTCTAATCACTACAACATTAAATTCTAGAAATAATAATAAGAATAAATAATAGCTACACTGATATCAAATAGATGCACTCCTTCCTAAATCATATCATTTCCACATCCCGTGAGCTGAAATTTTAAGTCATTTAGGTTGGAGATATAATCTTCTATTCACTCAAAGTAGTTTTTGAAAGATTGATAAGATGAATCTCTATGGAAGAGATATAGCATAGTTATCTTTGCCAAATACATTCTCGATCTTCCTCACGCATTGTTTCGTTCAACATCATTGCTCATATAAAATCTTAGTTCATATTGAATAACCGTGTTGATCAAACCTTGTTCTCTATCATAACTATTCATCTGGTCATTCCTTTTATCTAATCTAGTTGACTTTTATTCTCACTTTGCAACATAACCACAAGGCTTTCATTGGTAAAAAAAATATCTCATTTTTATTACTGGGGAATCAACAGTGGTTTCCACTATAATCCCATAGTGGATCATATAGCCCTCAAGCATGGAGCACAATCTGAATGAGAATTGAACTTGAGATTTCATTTACATATTTCCTTCCATTTACATGACACTTGCCAATCAATCTACACTCCATATTATTATTTTATGTTCGAAAATAAATAAAAAAACACTAGACAACCAAAATTAAGAAAAATATTTCAAAACTGTTAATAGAGTTCATAATGTTTGAATGAACAAAAACGATTTCGATTTAAAATAATAAAGATAATCTTTATTATATATAAATTTATTTTAAAATAATTAAAAATAAAGGATTTAGATTTTCTCACACCTCAACAAGTTTTTTTCTCACACCTCAACAAATTTAATCCACAACAACAAATAGTAGAAAGAAATGTACTGAACACGACACTAATAACTCTCCAATGCATTCGTAAAAGTAAAAGAAATGTACCACTAGAGAGTAGTGGGATATACTTAAAATTTTGTAGTAGAGAATTGTTAATTAAGAAATGTAGTATATTGTCATTTTTAATGCAAATGCCAAATCTTTTAGTTTCCTACATAATTATAAAAGTGACTGCAACTAATTTCATCCGAGAAGATCACTGTCGATCTTATTTTACTTTGAATTGAATGTTGGGAAATTATATATTTTTTATCTTCCTGTATTTCATATTCATCACAAGTATTGTGATATAAATCTTACCTGATTTATATCACAAGTATTGTGATATAAATTTTATCGAGTTGATGACTGTTGCAATAAGGATGTATGAGAATGTTATTGTTAAGTTTAAAAACACTGAGGGATGGTCAAAAGAGATTAACTGCAATATTGGATCAAACAAGGTTGTCTCGTGTCCCCTACCCTTTTTGGCATATACATTGATAAGTTAGAAGAATGCTTGGAAAACAAAGGTTATGTCAGCCCTACTCTCACTGGTATATTCATCAATCTTCTTCTTTATGCCGATGATATCGTTCTTATGGAAAGGAGTCCCCATGATCTTGAAAACCAACTAAGAATCCTTAAGGATTTTTTCTACAATATGGATATGATTGTTAATACTGATAAGACTGAGGTCATGATTATTAAATCCAATAAGATCCCTTATGATTCCTTTGTATATGAAAACAACAACTTGGAGGAAGTGACTTCATACATATATCTTGGATTTGATATTCACCACAAGCTCAATTGGAATTATAGCATTGAGAAAATGATTATTGGGGGATGGAAAGCTTATTATGGGCTTGGAAATGATTGTAAATCAACCGATCTTTGGAGTTGGGATAAGAAGAAACTCCTCTTTGAGACTCTTGTTACACCTATTATTCTTTATGGATGTGAAGTCTGGGGCTGTAGTATCTCTCATGAATCATGGAGAAAGATAGAGCGAATACAAAAGAATTTTATAACCTATAATCTCAAAATTAAAGGAAATACGCCATATCTCATCCTCCTCTTAGAAACAAGCCTCTCCCTCATTGAGAGCATGGATATGACTAGATACCTAATGTATAAGAACAAATTAAAAAACATAGAAGACAAGAGGCTACCTAAAATTGCTTCAAAACCAAGTCATAACCGCCATCGACTCAAGCGAGGATGGCATAAATACATCTGGTCTTGTCTAAACTATTGGGGAGTCACGAAAGAAATCATTTTGTAGAATAAAGATACTATTAAAAAAAACGTCAAATCCAAATTTAAGGAAAAAATGTGGTGTGATAAAGAGTTAGAAGAAAAAAGAAAATTAAGGTATTATAAAGATGTAATCAACCATAATCTAGAAGATCAAAATTATCTATCTGTTTTGCCAAGTGTAAAGAAGTGCTTTGCGTGTCTAGGCTAGGCTAGGCTAGGATACTATTTAATATATCATCAAATCATTTAAGGATAACATGTG
The DNA here is from genome assembly GCA_009831015.1 of Picea engelmannii. Classification (NCBI taxonomy): domain Eukaryota; kingdom Viridiplantae; phylum Streptophyta; class Pinopsida; order Pinales; family Pinaceae; genus Picea; species Picea engelmannii. The sequence goes on from ML792018.1 coordinate 324,158, forward strand.
GTGATGTAGAATATTAAAATTATATATCTATTTTGACAAGTGTAAAGGAAAAATAAGCATTTCTAAGAGAAGAACAAATCCTCACGAGCTCCATATTGAAACTAGGCATTGGTCAATTCCTAAAATGTCATGGGATGAAAGAGTCTGTCACCTTTGTGACACCAAGAAGGTTGAAGATGAAAAACATTTTTTCTTAGATTGTCCAGCCTATGCCCAAATTAGATCTCAATTTCAAATACATGTCACACAACCAACTTTCATAACCTTTTAACTCAACAACACTATGGTGATCTTGGAAATCTTGTCCGAACAGTTTTTGATAAGAGACACAAAAGTCAAAATAATTGCAAGTAATCCCTTACCCTCTTATTGTCAGATAGACCAATTTGGTCTCAATGCAGGTTCATCATCATCATCATTTTAAAAAACAAATATTTATAAATTTGTATTTTCATTTCTATTTTAACTATAAATTTTAACAAATATATAAAACAAAATTATAATTATTTAGNAAAAAAAAAAAAAAAAAAAAATATTTTAAAACATAATTTTCTTTCATTTATAAATGATAATTAGAATTTAGAAGTTTAACCTTTAATTAGTTTTTTTTTAATAAAAGATTGCAACTTAATATTTGATTCCTTTAAATGTTTAATAAATCAAAGTGATCGATCTATGCTATCTTATTTGATTACAACAATTCTTATTTTTATTTTCTTATTTTTATGGATGACTATTTTTAAATTTCTTATTTTTATTAATGTTAGCTTACCTTTTTTTTTAATTTAAATTATTAACCTAAGTAGTCTTGAGTTACCTTGTCCATACAATATGAAATTATATTTTTTAATTTTAATAATAATAATAATGGTCTATTTTTAAAGTCATTGGTGTATGAGAGACTCCCCTTGTTTGTGAGAGAAGAGATATCCCCTCGACCCAGAGAAAAATAGAAGGAGATATACATACTCTAACCCCTGTTCCTAATACTTTATACTAGGGATCACTAACTAAATTTAGCAACAATTTTTGAATAAAACTTTGATAAAATCATTGATATATATATATATATATATATATATATATATATATATATATATAATAATTGATATGAACTTAGAACATTGTTATTATCACTTTAGTTTTATTTTTATTTTTATAAATATTAAATTAGAAAAAAAATACATGGACATGAACATTACAATATTTTCAATAATGAGATATATAATTTAATATATATTTTTTTAATAATATTATATAACATTATATATAGTAAGAAAAAAAAACATTTATTTTTGTTTTGTATTGATTAATGAGATATATAATTTAATATATATATTTTTAATAATATTATATAACATTATATAGAGAAAGAAAAAAAATACATTTATTTTTGTTTCGTATTGATTAGACTTTTTAGAATTAACTTGCATTATAGTAGGACATATATCTCATCAACATATACTATAAAATATATTTACTAATGTAATAATAAGTAATTTTAATTAATAAAATTAATAATAAGATATAATACTTTTCATGATGATGATGATGATTAACTTTCATTAAGATTGAATTGGTCTATCGCACCTTAAGAGGGTAAGTGATTACTTATGATTCTTTAGAATTTTGTTTATGTGCTCGAAAAGCATTAAGTGAATATTTCGAAGATGACCATACTTTTGTTGAGTTAATAGGTTAGGAAGGTTGGTAGTGTGATAAATATATTGAAAATGAGATCTAATATGGGTATAGGTTGGACAATCTAAGAGAACGTGCTTTACATCTTAAACCTTCTTAGTGTCACAAAGGTGACACACTCTTTCATCCCATGGAGTTTTAGGAATTGACCAACGCCCAGTTTTACTATGGAGCTCGTGAGAATTTGTTCTTACTTAGCAATGCTTATTTTTTTCTTTACACTTGGAAAAAAAAATAGATAATTTTGATCTGCTAGATTAGGGTTGATTACATCTTTATAATACCTTAATTTTCTTTTTTCCTCTAACTTTTTATCACACAACAGTTTCTCCTTAAATTTTGATTTGACGTTTTTTTAATAGTATATGTATTCTACAAAATGGTTTCTTCCATGATTCCCCAATAGCTTAGCCAAGATAGGGAGTCTTTATGCCATCCTCGCTTGAGTCGATGGTGCTTATGACTTGATTTTGAAGCAATTTTAGGTAGCCTCTTGTCTTCCATGTTATTTAACTTGTTTTTATACATTAGGTATCTAGTCATAGCCATGCTCTCAATGGGGGAGAGGCTTGTTTCTAAGAGGAGGATGGGATAGGGTGTATTTCCTTTAATTTTGAGATTATAGGTTATAAAATTCTTTTGTATTTTCTCTATCTTTCTCCATGATTCAAGAGAGATACTAGAGCCCCAAACGTCACATCCATAAAGAACAACATATGTAACAAGAGTCTCAAAGAGGAGTTTCTTCTTATCCCAACTCCAAAGATCAGTTGATTTACAATTGTTTTCCAACCCATAATAAGCTTTCCATCCCCCAATAATCCATTTCTCAATGCTATAATTCCAATTGAGCTTGTGGTGAATATCAATTCCAAGATATTTGTATGAAGTCACTTCCTCCAATTTGGTGTTGTCATATACAAAGGTATCATAAGGGATATTATTGGATTTAATAATCATGACCTTAGTCTTATCAGTATTAATAGTAATACCCATATTGGAGCAAAAAGCCTTGAGGATTCTTAGTTGGTTTTCAAGATCATGGGGACTCCTTGTAATAATAAGGATATCGTAGGCATAAAGAAGAAGATTGATGACTATACCAGTGAGAGTAGGGCCTACACAACCTAATTTTTCCAAGCATTCTTCTAACTTGTCAATGTATATGATAAAAAGGGTAATGGACAAGGGACAACCTTGTTTGACTCTGATATTGCAATTAATCTCTTTTCACCAGCCTTCAGTGTTTTTAAACTTAGAAATAACATTCTCATACATCCTTATTGCAACATCCCTCAACTCGAGAGGCACGTTTATCTCTTCCAACCTATTCCAAAGGTTTTTCCTAGGAACCATGTCAAAGGCTTTTCTAAAGTCAACAAAACAACAACAAAAATTGGTTTTAGTATTGCGGATCTCCTCTGTAGTGATCATAAAGGTAACACGATGGTCCATAGTTGAATGATACCTCCTAAACCCGGCCTTGCCTTTATCTCTTTTACCGTGACTTTCTATCCAAAGGATAATCTTCTTTTCCAAAATAATTCCATAAATCTTGGCTAAAATCAGGCTAATCATAATGGTCCTATAATTAGAGGGAATGTTTCTATCCCCATTTTTAAAAATAGGAACAATGAGGCTTTGCGTCCATGGTTTAGGGATTCCCTGCTTGACTGCTAAATTTAAGATCTTGTGTATGATTAGGATTGTCCCTCTGATTTTAAAAATTCCATCTTGGTAGCCTTCAATGTTCTTAAATCTTTCCCATTTGCAAGCTGCTTAACCCTAAACTCTATGTCATCTATCGAACAAACTTCTTCCTTTGTAGGGACAATAGGAATGGTGTCCATGGAATTAGGGAACTCATAAAGACTTTTAAGTTAAGAATTTTGGGTCCTTAAGGGAATCATATTATTTTCTTTAGTATTGTGTTTTAGAATTTGACTCTAGAACTTCTTAGGATCCAACTTGTATAGTTGTGAAAGTTGTTCTTGCCTTTTATTGATATAGTATAGTTTCTTCATTTTAATTAGGGCTTTGTACGTATTGATCTTATCAATTTTTAAGGACTCATTCGAAGCATCCCTAATGGATTTCCTAGCAATTTTACATTCTTTATCATACCAAGGGTTGGTCGTTCTATTATTCTTTTTATAGAACACCTTGAAAGAGAACTTGTTAATAGAAGTGGAAAGGGTAGTTGTAAAATTATGATAGAGTTCTTCAATCTTGTCCTTATAAGTTAGGAGGCTTAATTTACTATTTAAATCCTTTAATAAAATGTCAACTTTACTTTTTTCAAAGCGCAAATTCCTAGCATTAAAGTCTCCTAGCAGGACGATATTACCTTCATTTTTCAAATTATAAATATCTTGTTCTAAATTATTATAGGGACAATTTTTGTCTAGATTTTTTTTTTTTTTTAAAGTAGAATTAATAGGTGCAAAATAACAAATTTCTATATACATCTTCTTAGCATTGGTGTTTGAAATTTCTATCCAAATGTATTGATTAAGAGGGTCAATCTTATGAAGTTGAATGTGAGGAGAAATGTTCTTTATAATATAACAAATTATGCCTCCTATCCCTCTACGGTGGGATTTTTTGTTCCATGCCGACCACAAGACAAATCCTTCCATGTTAGGGACCTTAGACCCCTCATGCTCCCAAGTTTCAGCTAGACAGATAATATCAATATCACTCTGGATCCAACTTATTATAGGACCTTTGTGCCATGGAAAGCCATGACAATTCCAAAAAAGGATCTCAAGTGTCCCAAATTCCTATTTATTATTATCCTTTTGGTCTCTATCCCTAACAACATATTTTTGATTTCTAATTATTGCCCATTTTTCTTCTATTCTGGCTTCTTTTACCTTTTGAACTTCCTTCCTTAATTCATCTTGGTCTTCAGGAATGAGGTCTTCAGTTATAAATATCCATGACCCTTTTAAGCTCGGAGATTTACTAAATATGCTATATTTATGGTAATTACAACTTACTTTGACATAGATCAACCTGTCTTTGTGATCAATTATTTTTCCTAGACTCTTTTCTTCTATGAGGTAAGTTGTATCAATTTGTGATTTATTTTTTAATTATTTTTTTACTATTGCTAGCGTATCCTCCTCTTGTTATTTTATACCAAAAAATTATGAGGTTCAAGGATCTTTTGTTACGCTCATGGTCCAGTTTGATTATATTATTCATTTCCTCTTTGATGGGTTTGATATCCAATTTGTTTTCCATATTACTAAGGGTCAAATTGTTAGTTAGTTTTTCTTCTAGCTCTTTAATCCTATCTCTCAAGTTGTAATTTTCGTCAACCCCTCCTTCTTGGGTTGATTGTTTATGTTTTTCCATTTCTTGAATTCTATCCTTCATTGTTTGCAATTCACTCTTGAACCCTGAGAATCTATCCTCTATTCGAGTTTGAATGGTATCTTTATTTTTTTATCAATCATTGCCTCTAGCTCTATTTGGAGTTTTACATCTCTTTATTCACTCCTTTTTTCTAATGTTTCTAACTCTATTTGGATTTTGGCATCTCTCTCTTCTCTTAAAAAAATTATATATGGAAAAAATTAAAAATATGATAATGAAATTAATAGAAATAGATTTTTTTTTTAATATTATGTTCTTTTTTCATCTTTTAATAGATTGGTTTTTTTTCTATTAACTATATGATTTCTTAAATTACAATACACTTTAATTGTACATAATGAGTGGTAGTTGAAATGTTCACATTTCTATTACAAAAATTGTTAACCTCATAATCCTAAAGTTCTATAGTCTATGTATTTTCTAGTTTACATGCTTTTAGAAATTAGTTTATTCTAGTTTGTTAGGATAAGGACACCTAGCTTTTATCTAAAGGACACATAACATATTCATGTGATTATCTGATTGGTTGTTCTCATAGATTTTAGTTTAGATTTGAAATATATAAACAAACTCCTTCTTCAAGTGAGGTTAACAAGTTGATTATGATTCCTCACTTCAGATTGTAATCACTTTTTCCTTATTAATAAAATTGCGTGTCTAAGGACACTTTGTCAACATGGTATCAGAGCCATGGTGAAATTGTGATGGAAGAGAATTGGTGATGGATTGAGGAGACAAGGAAGAATTCTTGACATCAACTTGGATCTTTTCAAACACAAGAGAAACAGTACTGAGGTAATGTGTTGTTTTAAAATAAGGAAAATGTTATTGTGATTGCAACAATCTTTTTTTTCAATAATTGATTGAATCATCATTTTGAATTTTTAACTTGTGGATCTTTAGTTTCAAGATTGTAGATTTGACTAGTAAAAACTTTATTTCCTATAAATCTAAGAGATTTGGGCAGATAAAAGTGTTCACATGCATTTGTTTTTTTTTAGATCTCATAGATCCATTGTTATTTTTTAAAAGGGATCATTTGTAAAAATTGCTTCAGGTTTGTTTATAAATATGGCAATTTCATATTTAGAGTTGTAGATTCTAATTTTTTTAAGCTTTTTCTATCATTCGACTGTTAGATCTGAGTTCGCATTGAATCTGAGATTCATATCAGACCTATCTTTCCTTTGCATCCACTGACAACACAATTTGAGAGACAATGTAGACCCTCCTCTAAGCGACTGACATTCACTTGCTTGGGTACATGAAATTTCCCGGGTTTTGTATTTCCAAATCGAAAATATAAGTGACAATAACTTGAATTATTGGGGCATGCAAAATTTCTAGAATTTTACATTGCCAAATCGAATATACAAGTGAAAACAACTTGTAGTCCTTAGGCACGCAAAATTTCCAGGATTTTTGCATTGCCAAATCGTGACAAGTGACCACAGGTGGAAAATTTTGGTGCCTCTAGAGATTTCAACTCCTTCAATATTTGGAGAGCTAAAATCACCCAAAATTCAAAGAAACCCTGTGTGATTTAATCCAGATCTATGAGCTTGGAAGTCTCATTTATCATATCGGGTGATCTCGGTGGAACCTCTAGACATCCCTTGTGCGAGCACTTGTCCGAGATACTTCGCACATGATCTCCACCTCAATAACCAATGACATGTCACTCCAAGATTCGCTCTAGAAATTCGATTTGCAATTGCTTCAGAACCAAGGGTAGATGTGATCCATGTCCTTAATGTTCGAGCATTTAGCATAGTTTATGTTGTTTTGAATGTCTTAGATACCACAACAACTAATGTAGTTTTTGGGTTTGGCCATTTAAATACTCCAAGCTACATAAACTAGATCAACATCTTCCATAAATCATAGTTGATGACCATTTGCACATTGTGTTTCCTCTGAATCTGTTTGAAGAGCATTTTTCAGAAAAAGTGGACCCAAAAAGCTTCCACCAATTCATATTGCCACAACATCTTTAAGAAACTTCCTTGTTCCACCTACCCAATCCCCATTCTGAACCCAAGACATGGCTTATGAATAAGCTTGGAGTGATAAGAAGTCATAACTTCATGTAATGTTATTTTTTGGAGTGATAAGTGAATAATGTTTTTTTTTTTTAAAGGAAAGTTTTTTTTTGTATTCAAAGATTTGATTTGTAATGTTTAGTCATTGATGAAAGGGGGGAACTTTTTTCTATTTGTAAAAGGATATAAGTCTTGTAAAAAGGGTCAAATTTCAAAAGTTTTGATTGTAACCTTGAAGCTCATAAGTTGAGAATATTCCAGTGAAATAATCCCTCAAACTCCATTTCCAATGAGGATTTTAAAGGGTCAATGCCAAGCCCTTAAAAGAACTCCTTTAGTGTGGATTGTGTACTCTTTCTTTCTAGTGCCTTGCATCTCTCTTTTTAGTTTTTTTGAGAATTATTCACTGTGGTTGTGTGATCATTAACTTGCAACTTTTGCATAAGGAAATCTACCATCATGTCTAAATTAATCAATCTATTCATAGAATCAGATAAGTTAGATGGACCCAAGAATTACAAATCTTGGAGTCAGCACATGCATAACACTTTAATCTATAATGAATTATGGTGTGATATTTGTGATGGTCATTCTGCTCCAACTAATCCAACATATGCTACTTGTTTAGCTAAATGGCATTTTAAATATGAAAAATAACTTGTTTTTGTTGCGTTCTTCCATAAATGAACACATGTTTGTACATATTGATAATTCCGAAGATGCATGGTCTGCTTGGAATCTATTCAATAAGCTTTTTGATACTCATGTATCATCTCATAGAGTTGATCTACAAATGAAATTTCTTAAACAAATATTAGTAGATAATGGTAATGCATTAGAATACATTTTATGAATTAAGAACATTCATCGGGAAATCATCAAAGGCAATTTTCCTAAACTTGAAGATAGTTTTCTAGTCTCCATTGTGATAAATGTATTTCCTCAATCTTATAAGAATTTTCTTGAGACTTTGAAAATAATGAATAAGTTATCAAATGTTACTTTTGATCACTTAGTGAATTACTAGCTCAACATAGTAAACATTTTGGAAAACAAAAAAAATCAGGAGAAGATCTTCTTTTCACTAAAGCTGAAAGTTCTAAAGGAAGAGGAAAATCAAATTTTGGAAATTTTCAGAATGAGTCTTCTAATCGAGGTCATGGTAGAGGTTGTGGTCAAGATAGAGGTCATATCAATTTTAATAAACAAAATTTTCAAAGTAATCCTCACAATAATAATGCACAGTCAGGAAGATGCATAAATTTCAGTCAAGTGAGATGTAAAAAAAATTTAAAGGTGGGTCATTATGCATCAAATTGTCTCACAAGAAATGATAAATTGCCAAATTTTAAACAAAAATCAAATTCAAATTCTCAAAAATCATCTCAATATGCAAAGGATCAAGATTACAAGGATGATCAATATGAATATGTTTTTACAGTAGTTCAACAAGAAGATTCATTTGAAAATGATTGGATATTGGACACATGAGCTACTCACCATATGACTTATCGTAGAGACTATTTTTGGAATTATTAAGATGTTCAACTAAATACCATTTATTTAGTTGATGATACAACTCATATACCTCAAGGAAAAGGTTCAATGAAAGTCTTCCTCCCTGGAATTGGTGAAAAATGGATTTCAAATGTTTCGTATGTACCAACTTTATAAAAAAAAATGTTATCCTTAGTCACAATCCAACAAGCTAGACATCACATAATCATGCAAGATGGTTTGGTCAACTTGAAAAAAATGATGTCAAGATATGAAGATGGAAAATTCCTTACAATGCAGGGAAAAGTTATCCCAAGAAAGCATGATGTTGCAGCAACATTGAATTCCAAAATGTCTTCATTCAGATTATGGCATTTTTTATTTGGTCACTTAAACTTTGATAGTCTCTTGAAACTTAAGTCCTGAGATTTTGTAAAGGGTTTTCCAACTTTCAAGAGATAAAATTCTAAGTGTGAAGCTTGTATTTTGGCAAGAAAAAATGAGAATCTTTTCCAACAAGTTCATGGCGAGCAACAAAGTATTTGGAGTTGATTCAAAATGATATATGTGGTACAGTAGAATCATATTTTGGTAGATGTCAATACTTTATATTATTTATTGGTTACTACACTAGAATGAAATGGGTATATGTTTTAAAAGAAAAGTCTGAAGCTTTTGAAATTTTTAAAAAATTTCAACACATGGTTGAAAATGATACAAGAGAAAATGTTGTATCTTTGAGAACATATAATGGGGGAGAATTTACTTCAATTGAATTCAATGATTATTGTCGAGACAATGGAATTCAAAGGAAAATGAAAAATTCCTATGCTCCACAACAGAATGGATTTACTGAAAGGATGAACAAAAATCTCATGGGCATGGTAAGATTTATGATGCAGTTTAAAGGGTTGAGCACAAAATATTGGGCTCACGTAGTCCATACTGTCGTTTAACTCATAAATCGATCACCTACATCAAATTTAGATGGAAAAACACCTTATGAAGCTTGGTACGGTTTTAAACCCAAGGTAAATCATTTTAGGGTTTTTGGCTCAACATGTTATGCTTTAGTTCCTAAGGAAAAGAGGACTAAATTAGAAAATTGAAGTATGAAGTGTATCTTCATTGGATACTCTTATAAAAATAAAGGGTACAGGTTGCTTTCAGATGCAAATTTCATTATCAATAGAGATGTAACTTTTGATGTAACTTTTGATGAAACTGAAAGTAATAGTTTTGATGAGATTAATCCTCTCCTTATATGTTTAGAGAAGAAAAATACTAAGGGTAAAGGTAAGTTGAAGAATTCAAAGAAAACATTTTGGTTTGAAAAATACTTTGTTTGTTTAGAATACATCTCTTCATCAAAAGGTTATGCTAATTCATTTAATAATGAAACTACAAAAGCCTCTTCTGATACTGAATCTTCAAAAGAATCTTCTCCAACCTCAAATACTTCAGATGAAAGAAGAGCCCCATTTTTTAATCATGGTTTTAATAATAATGGTGATTCTGATCCACAATCCCCTCAACACAAGAAGCCAAAGTGGGCCAAACAACTTCTCAAAGATGTTCATTGAAATGAAATTAACAAAAAAGGAACTAGGGGATATTCAAGAGCAGAAGGAAATTTTTCTCATGCTTCCATTGAATCTACTTCTTATGATGAAGAAGTTGGACATAATGAATATCAATAAGCAATGATTAATGAATATGATTTAATACTTGCAAATGGGACTTGGAACTTAGTTGATTTTTGACATGATATTAATCCCATCGGTTGTAAATGGGTTTATAGAGTAAATTACAATCCCAATGGAAAAATTGAGAAGCACAAAGAAAGACTTGTTTCTAAAGGTTTTTCTCAACAGGAAGGAATTGATTATGAAGAAACTTTTTCAGCCATAGCTAAATGGAATACTATCAGAATGGTTATCAATTTGGCTGCACATAATGGTTGAAAATTACATCAAATGGATGTCAAAAGTTTCTTCCTAAATGATGACATAAAGAAAGATATTTTCATGAATCAACCACAAGGATTTGAAGCTAAAGGACAAGAACATAAAATTTGCAAAATTGTGAAGGATTTATATGGCTTGAAACAAGCTCCTTGAGCATGGTATGAAAAAAACCATGAGTACCTATGAAAGGTTGGTTTTCACTGAAGTGAATCAGATGATACATTGTATTTTTGAATGAAAGATAAGTGTAACATCCTGCTCTGGTGCACTGAGTGAACTTATTCTTTGAGGACACTTGCTTGGAAGTGATGTGGATTATTATGCTATTAAAACATTTGACATTGATTATGATGCATTATCGGTAGATGACATGTTGTTTTGCTGCATTGACATAGACAGGTGCTATTGACTTGGTTGTACTAAGTGTGTAGGGTTTTGGACCTTGAGGATGCAGAGGCATTGATGGAACCCCTTGGACTCTGGATCGAGTCAGGGAGTGTGCTATTGGGGTTTGATTTTTTTACCATGATATTAGTACATCTGATTAGATGATATGATGTGGATATGTTCTGACATGATTTGTTGATGATGCAGGATGACAATAGCTTGTCGACCAGACTCACATATGGAGTAAAGGGGCCACACACGACTACCAGAGAGGTTGAGGGAGAGGTGTGGACAACATCCCTACCACAGCCTACTAGCACTCTCGCCATGGCTTGAACTGTAGGTTAACAATTACCTAGTTCGAGATGACCCACGATGTTGTGAGGTCAGACTGCGACAATCGCTTGTGATGATTCTAAGGGGAACGCAATAAGGCAGGGGCCTTATTCCTTAGAATCCCTTAGTCTCCCACAAGTTCACCTGGCAAAGTGTTGACTCCAGGGGTTATTGATGTCTACCAATCTGTAATGACCCAAATTAAGTGATTTATTAAAGATTTCAAAGAAAAATCAATTAAAGAAAATAAGCATGATTAACTGCGTTATAATCAAACTGAAGAGTTCATTTAATGAACTGTGAACAGAAATTAAATGAATTAGAAATAAAATAATGTAAAAGAGGGATGGCGTGGGCTGCCAAGGGTGGCGTATGCAGGGCGAAAAACCCAGAAAATCCCGAGGAGATGAAAATTTTAATGAAATGCAGGACGGGGGATGAGGGTGGTTGGTAAGGAGTGAATGCGAGTTGGCTGGGAGGAATAAGGCGGGGATGAGGGGGATGTGCGGGCCATTCGGAGGAGGATGGGCGCAGAAAAAACATTCTTTGGACCATTTTTCACAGTGAGCCGGGCTCTGGACTGTGAGGTGTGTGTGCTCAGATAGAGACACAGGACTTACTGGTTGTATCATATTGATCAGGGAGGCACGTGTTGCTGGAGGTTTTGGGCTCGGGGGCCAGGATATCCGTAGATATCCTGGAGCTATGACGTTTTCCCTAGTTGGCAGGGTGGACAAAAGACTTGGGCAGTTATTTTGTGTTTATGGCAGGTCTGGACTGAGTAGCAAGACAACAAGACAGCAGGGCAGCAAAGGAGTAACTGAAATTAGCATCAGATCCAGGTACTTGGTTAAGTTTGAATTCATTTCTTTCTGTTATCATCTCAGTATTTATTGAAAATTTTAAACTGCTGTAGTTGCTGTTATAAAACTCAATATCATGTTAAGAAGTTGTTCTCTCA
>ML792018.1:366790-446599 GCA_009831015.1 Picea engelmannii
CTTCCCCTCCGATATCCCCAGACGTTGTATGTCTCAACTTTCTTCCACTCCAATATCCTCCCAGTGTTTACAAATTCCAGATATCCACTGCCGAGCAATCATTGATACCAACTGCGAAAGAAGAAAGGTAATATGTTTGATTTGATATTCATGTGAGTTTTTACAGATCTAGCCAGTCTTACTCTGTCAATCTGCATTAGCTCGCCTATGTTTATCCCTCAGTCCGTCCTGTTAATAAATATTTCATCCCATTTGCAGTTCTTTTCCATAGAATTTGGATTTCGTTTCATATTTTATTCAAACATCTAGTTATTAAATTTAATGTTTGGTGGCAATCAGCTAGGCACGCCATCGTCTGGCTTTTACTGCAACAAAAGTTCTGTACTGGTAATAGAATTTTCTTCATTGTTTTAGAGATCTATAGCATCATTATATCATGGGTCGTGGTGTTAACAGTGGTGGAGGGCAGAGCTCTTTGGGTTACCTTTTTGGCTCAGTTCAGCCCTCAAAAACACAGCCAACTCAAGGAAACCCTATAAATACACAATCTCTCGCCCCCAACAACTCGTCCATGACAAATCCAGAGGCCTCATCGTCATCAGGCGTGTGTAAAACTTCCAATAATTACCACCGGGCTGATGGCCAAAACAGTGGGAATTTCATTACAGTAAGTGGGTTTTTCCACTCGTTTTGAACTTTTGTTTTTCTGTCGTATTTTCAGTATCAGTCGTACTACGGTTTTCATTACATTCGTTCATAGCATCTCGTTGTGTATTCAGGGGCGTCCTTCAACAAAAGTGCAGTCTGTGCCAGGAGGAGGATCATCTCTGGGGTATCTTTTTGGAGAGAAAAAATAAAAAATAGTAGTTATCGTTGTTTGTGCATTGATCCTTTTTTTCATATAGGAAATGATCATAAAAAGCTTCTGTTATAGATTTTCAATAGTTAGAAGAAATACTTCTATTGTAAACTATTGTATCAAATAACGAAAACGGCGAGTCCTGCGTCGAATAAAAGAATACCTAAATCATGATCTTTGTAATAGGCAAAGTTGTTCATGCAGATCGCATACGCAGTTGCGCTGTGTGTTGTAGAGTTATGTGTAATATAAATCCTTGCATAACAGCTGCTTCTCTGTCTTTTGAAGTAACATTTGTTTGGATTGGTTTGTGGAATTAAATAAATTCAACAGAAGTGCCGTGTCTGACAGGAGTTTTCTCTTGGGTATCTTTTTGGAGATAATAAATGAAAACTAGTAGTTACCGTTTTTTTGGTGTATTAATCATTTTTCCCTGTATGGAAATCATCATCAAAAACCTCTATTTTGGATTTTGAATAGCTAGAAAAAATATAAGTTTATCTTTTGAAGGTTTTTTGGCAATTTTTTCATCACCCTGAATTTATTTATGTATTCAGAAATGCAATCTAAATAATAGAAGATAGTTTACATCACCTGATTCCGATAAAAAAAATTCAAAAGATAGAAAGTTTAACCAACACATAGAAGAAATACTTGATATGTTATAACATATTACAAGTAACATGTTTTTTGTTTGTTTATTATCCGGGGATCCCACCCGGCCTGAGCCACACCAACAACATGACTCAAGACATCACGGAGTAACTTAACAACACACTCCATCACCTACTATCCTACACTCAGAGACATTTACAAGTAACATGTTATAATAATATGTTATAACATATTACTTTTAATATGTTATATAGAGAAGTGAATCTGGCGTCGAGTAAAAGAATACTTAAACCAGGATTTTCAATCGCTAGAAAAAATACTTGTATTGTAAGCTATTATATCCAATGAATAAAAAAGTGAGTCTGGTATCGAATAAAAGATTCAGATATCATAAGCAGCAGTTGGGTTCCTGTATAGTTATTTGTAATATATGTCTTTGCATAACAGGCTTGGATTGGTTTGTAATATTAAATAAATGCAACATAGAATTACGTAATCTTACCAGGAATAGCTTAACAACACACTCCATCACCTACTATTACTAGTAACATGTTATAACATATTACTTATAATATGTTATAGAGAAGTGAATCTGGCGTCGAGTAAAAGAATACTTAAACCAGGATTTTCAATCGCTAGAAAAACTACTTGTATTGTAAGCTATTATATCCATTGAATAAAAAAGTGAGTCTGGTATCGAATAAAAGATTCAGATACCATAAGCAGCAGTTGGGTTCCTGTATAGTTATTTGTAATATACGTCTTTGCATAACAGGCTTGGATTGGTTTGTAATATTAAATAAATGCAACATAGGATTACGTTTCTCTCGTACTTCGGTAATCTTACCAGCATCAACAACAACGAATAATAGAAGAGAAATAGAAAGAGGACAGCAGTAATAACTCTCCAATGCTCTCAAGATTGAGAATAACTTTTAGAAGTGCTACATATATGTAAACTTTTACAATGTATAATGGTTAATCAACAATTATAGCGTACTTTAACGCAATCGGTATAACGCAATTGCCACTGAATTACCGAATTGCCTACCCTAATTTAGGAAGTTGCCTATCTACTCAGGATTGGATCAGATTTTCTCCTACAAGTCCGGAGTGAATATCAACAATGATTCTATTGGATTTCACAAACTTTGTATCTATCACACTAACTAGTTGCATGCAGTGAAAATAACATAGTATGTAAAAGATGCAACTAACTAATAATAATTAAGCTAAAAAGACGCAAATTGCGCACTCATTGGAGGTGCGTTGCTGGTGAAACAGCCTTTCAAGGGCACACCTTCATGTTCCACGTTTTCCTAAGGGCACACCTTCATGTTCCACATCAATTCCTCTCAATTTAGATCGAAAGCGTCCACGTTTTCCTGCGGGTTTAAGAATATGCATTCTTTCATGTAATTTTCGAGCCGTTGAGCTTTGATAAAGAAAATTTTTCAATGGGAAGCTGTTGGTTTTCGAGATTGTCTAAAAGAAGTAGAGCCAAGGTGTGAGGTGCCTTCTTGGAACAAGTAGTCTTCTCATTAAATGTCATTAAATGGTGATCTGCATCATGGATGATTTTACTGGTTAAATTTCGCTCATGGACTAATTTTTCATGATTTTTCTCAAAAAAAGATTCGTTATTCTAAAAATGATTCGCCCAAATTCTAAAGGATAAAATTATTTTTCGTTAAAAATTGTCAAAATTTTATACAATCTATATAAAATCCTAAGAAATTTGAATATTTTTATAAAAATATTGCCAAACATTTTATAGTTGACATATAAAGAATTAGTAAGATTCGCTAAAATTTCTACATTTTAAAATAATTTTCCATCCTTAAAATCATCCCTGGCATCAGTGGTACAACACAATTAAAATAGGTACAAACAACAAGGTGCCACAAATGAGTGAGTTGTGAAAGCTATTGTGCCTAGGTAGACGAGCAAGCCTTACGATAGTCCAAAATAAGATGAGATTTGAGGTGGAATGTACTATTGCTACTGAAAAATAATATTGATGTGATGGTGTGGATCACTATAGGAACCTCGATGGAGCTGCTAATGTTGAAAATATTATAGAAGTGAAGGTGTGACCACAAAAGGAATCCAACAATGCCTTGCCAAAGAATTTGGATAGGAGGGTGTCCTCCAAGCGCTTAGACGTTATTGAAAATACTATTGTCAAGTGGGCTTTGAAGCCAAAAGATAAATATACTAAAAGAGAAGAAGCCCTAGGAAAAGAGAGGTATAGGCTTTGTACTGAGGAAAGATCTAGGTGGGAGAGAGTGCTCCAAAGATGAAACAGATTTGAGAGTTGGAGAACTAAAGAAAAAATGTTGTGAGAAGCCTTAAGAATGAAGTCATTTAAGGTTTGTATAAGATCAAGGAAGATCTAGGTGGGAGGGAGTGTTCCAAAGATGAACCAGATTTGAGAGTTGAAGAACTAAAGAAAAAATGTGTTGAGAATCCCTAAGAATGAGGTCATTTAAGGTATGTATCTGAAAAAGATCTAGGATCTAGGTTGGAGGGTTGTTTCCAAAAACGAACCAGAGATGAAGCAAAAATGATGTGACAAGACATAGGAGTGAGGTCATCTAGGATTTGTTCGTGAACATGCTTAGAAAATATCCAGACCTAAAGGGATAAAGAATTGAAGAAAAAATGACTTGAGAATCCCTAGGAGTGAGTTTGTCTAGGGTTTGCACCTAAACAAGATGCATGGGGGACATTCTCCATAAAAGAACATATGAGAAGTAGTGTGCATGGGGTGGGACTTTGTGCCTAATAAATGTTGGAATATGATTATTACTCCCACCACTAAGTCTTTAATGATGTAGTTGTAGACTGTTAGGGATGGTCTAAATATAGAAAGTTATTCATTAGTTAGTGGAGAAGACTTTGAAAAAACCGTGTCTTATGCATTACCTATATTAATATCGAGAAGAGAAAGAGATATGATGCTTAGGGATGATCTAAATATAAAAAGTTAGTTATGCATTCATTAGTTAGCGGAGAAGAATTTGAAAAAACGAAGTCTTATGCATTACTGGTAACTGTATATCTTACATACATGTGTGTAATGGAAAGAGAGATTGTTTTCATTATCTAATAAAATGCATTGATGGTTCTCGAACTAAGTGTGTATGTCTACTTGTGTCTCTATGTGTTTCTCTATAAGATGTTGTATTGTGTATTTCTTTGTGTAAGGATATACTAGTAGCTTCTTGTACTTTCGCTTACACTACAACAATATGCATTTGATTATCTTGATATTGGGACATCGATCCTAGTTAGTATAATTAGGAGTTAGTTACTATAAATATTTTCTTTGCATCCCCATTTCTCTTTGTGTGTAGGTTGACAAAGAAATCTTTGGAGAAAGAGATTGGAGTAGGGATTCACACAAGAAGTCTTCTCCAAACATTGGGATCCAGGTTAGTCATCATTTTTTTCATTAATAGTTTGTTAGTTATATATTATTAACTTCTTCTTTTAGACATGGCTAGTTTTTCGACTGTCTTTTCTATGTGATCTTCCGACCTAGATCATCAAGAATTTATCCTCGAAATAGAATTTGCAACTCCACTCGGGAGTTCTCCTTTGGGTTAGTTAGGTTATTTCTCAAGCTTTGGTTCTCCTCTGGAAGTGATTTAAAACCTATAGCAATCATTTTTAAGCTTTGATTCATCATTTTACAAGCTATTTTGGTATATTTTTATGTACATATCCATGTTTATCTTAGAAAAATAGTGTATATATTTACTTTTTGAAATTATAGGTGCATACATATATTCTTTTCTGTGGACACAAAATCATATGTGTCTTGGGAGAGACTCTTTTCCTCTAAGCCATGAGTTTGTTGTTTGAGAAGTCTTTATGTCTCTTCATGTTCTCTAAAGCCTTTTTGAAGTCTCGGAAAGTAGTTGAAGTTTTAAATTAAAGAAAAACAATTATTTTACGTAGTGTCTATGTTTCTTGATCATTGTTGTGATCATATCCAAAACATGAGTTTTTTTTTATCTATGTTCAATACTTTTCTTTGGTGCCTTCCTTTTTCTTTTCAAATATATATATATATATATATATATATATATATATATATATATATATATATTATTTTAGCATATTTTATTTAACTTTTGTTGCAAGAAAAGAAAAACTAGTTTGTCGTTAGACATGTCTCTTTATTTCTATTATATTGTTTTGCATTCATATTTGACAAAAGAAAAATATATTAGTATAGGAATTTGTTTTTTATTGTCATATTCAAAATAATTTAAATGGAAAAAGAACAAAGAACACTATTTTGTTTTCTTCTTTTTCTTTTCTTGCAATCTAGGAAACATAGTTCATGCATTATGCTTTCTTGAAACTCATTTCATTCAATAATTAGAGTGATGTTTCCTTTGTCAGTGTTCTTATAATTTTATTTTTGCAAGAGTCTCTAACACATCGTTAGTTGCACTTCCATACACTGAGTAAAGAACAACTGCTAAAATGAACGCTTAATTAAAATCAACTAGACTTTTTGTTGATAGAACACCAATTGGTCTAGGTGTAGAGTCTTGGAACAATATTGGAGAGTTAACTCTCTAAGGGAACTAAAACTCAAACATATATTGTTGATTAATGAGAGATCAAAATCCAATTTCACATAGGAGTTGTTGGGGAAGCTCCTCTAACACACGAGTTAAATATTAGGTGGAAGGCCATGGATTTGGTGAAGTTAGCGTCTAGCCGTGACTAGAGGTTCAACTAGAATGTACTGAGGAACCAACTGTACCGATTGGAGATGATGGTTTGCGGTATCCCAAAATGTACCCACTGTCATTTGAAGAAGAGATTCATAGTGGCCTCTGTTGTGATGCTCTTCTTGCAGGCGACCAAAATCTCCATCTTGGAAATTGATCAAAAACCATGAAAACACATTCATTTCCCTGCTTGGTTAAATGAAGGCTCGACATGTAGTCAATTGAGATGGATTCCCAGGGCTCGTCGGGAGTAGTAAGAGGGGTGTACATGCCTTATTTCTTAATGGCCAATTTGGCAGTGGTGCAGGCTGTACATGATGTGATATACTTGTTGACATCCTGTCGAAGATTCAGCCAATAGAAATTACTAAGCAACATTGACATTGTATTCACTATGCCAAAGTGTCTTTCCACCCGACTATAGTAAGCTTCCCAAATAAGATTTTATTTCTCTCTTGATGGAACACATAGATGGCCCATATGACACAACTACCCATCCTACAAATTAAAATCAGTGACAATTGTGTTTTCCCAACATCTGGTAGGTAGTGGCGAAATGAGGATCTCGCTCATAGAGTTGGAGCTATCTTGAGGTCTCATGTCTGTAGGAGTGTACAACAGTGGTTAGTGCAGCAACTGGAGGTCGACTAAGGCAGTCAATGACATGGTCGGTGATCCTTGTATTATACTTGATGTTGAGATGGAATTGTTGCAAGTATGTGGACCACTTCTCATAACGATCACTCTACAATTTTCCTTGTGTGTGCTTGAACTACATAGCCTTATGATTAGTTTGGATGACTGTCTCCTTCCTGAGAATGTAATGCCTCCACTCACGATAGTCTTGTACAATGAACCACATTTCTTTGTCGTAAGTGGGGTACTTACGGACAATATCTGATAGTGTCTCACTATGATAGGCCATAGGATGACCATGTTGAGTGAGAAATGCACCCACATCATAGTCTAAAGCATCTGTCTCAATATCAAAAGGAAACTATAGGTGGGTTAATGAGAGCACCAGGGTTGAGCACAAGAGTTTCTTCAAATCATTGAACATTTTTTGTTGCAAATGGACCCACATGAATTTTTCCTTTCCACCACCCCTGGTCACTTGGCTAAGGGCCCATGCAATGTGGGAGAATCCCAACACAAACCTGCGATAGAAATCAGAAAGGACTAAAAAGCTTTTAAGCTCAGTGAGTGTCGTCTAGGATAGCCAGTTACAGATGACTTGGATCTTGGCTAGATTGACATGAAACCCATGCTCATCAACAATTTATCCTAGGAAGTGGACCCTGTTCATGCAGATAGATCATTTTTCCAAATTTGCATATAGTTTTTGTTGTCGCAGGGTGTGCAAAACTTGTTGCATGTGCTGCAAGTGTTCCTCCCACTTCTTGTTGAAGATGAGGATGTCATCCAAATACACCACCACAAAATAATTGGTGAAAGGCCACAAGATATCTTCCATCATCCTCATGAAAGTTGTTGGAGAATTTTTCAAGCCAAAGGGAATGACCAACCATTCAAAAATACCTTCTTTGGACTTGAAGGTAGTCTTCCATACATCAGTATTCTCTATTGGGACTTGGTGGTAGCCACAATTCAGATAAATATTACTGAATTATTTGGCCCCCTTGATTTGGTCAAGGAGATCATCAATTCGGGGAATTGGGTACCGGTTCCTAACTATGATTTCATTTAGGTCCCAGTAATTAATGCAAAGTAACCAAGACCCATATTTCTTCTGCACAAGAATGATTGGGCTTTGATAAGGTGATGATATTGGGTGGATGTGCCCCTTTTCTAGCAACTCTTGGATTTGGCACTTGATTTTCTTCATTTTCTGAAAGAGAGTTGTGATAGACTGGCCCGTTGGGTAGAGATGCACTGGGGGTCATATCGATTGAGTGCTTGACCTGACAGTGTAGAGGTACCCCAATGGGTGAGGAGAAGATGTATTTTTATTCCTCCACGAACTTATCTAATCGCTTCTACTATGTGGAGAGACTTGTTGCAGAGTCCATGGATGTGGCTACAAAATTCTGTTAACTTTGAGCCTAAATCACGAAAAAGACAAGATTACCAGTCTAATACATGACCTTCCTGCATTGCTTGGCAGATATCAAGGAAATGGCAGTAGATGGGACTACCTATGGTATCCTTTCTAATTTCTTGTCCAAGGTAATAATAAAACTATGATGCCTAGACTCATATACAACATGACATTTCCATAAATAAGGTTGGACCAAAAGAACATCACAAAATTCAAGGGGGGATACATCACACAATACATCATCTTTGAAGTTATTTATGCCATATGTCATGTGACATTGTTTCCTGATGTGGAGATATCTCCCTTGGCAGAGCAATCCAATGGTGTATGATTGTGGGTGTGGTGTTATTGGTAGGGCCAACCACTTGAAAACCTCTGCTGATATGAGGTTCTTTTTTCTAATGCTATCAATGATAAAGTGCAGTGACGTACCCTTCACCCACATCTGTGAATGAAAGAGGTCCTCACCTTCCTTTGGTTCATCAAGTTCATCGCGGTGGACTTTGGTGGTGGTAGCAATGGTGGCACTGGGTTCTACATCAATGATTTGTCTCCCTTTTTGTAGTTTTGAATCAGAGTTGAATATTGCATATGATTCATAGGCTTTCACCTCAGCCACTAATGAATTCTTTGAGAGACATTCAATGGTGTTATACCAGGGGTTGTTATGGAACTCACACCATTTCCCATTGTCTTTATTTCTCTTCCCATTGTCCTTCTTTGTTTGCAGTTTGGAATGGTTGTCCTGAGGTTGTCCATCCTTTCTCTTTCCTTTTCTCTACAGGTTGGAGATGCCTTTTCCCTTCTTCTACTTTGATGGGTTTGTAGACCCAAACTATCGTGTCTTTTGTTTAAGCTTCTGCTCAATTTTGACAGCATATCGATAAGATGTGCCCAAGGAAAAAAATTCCAGAAACTCCATTTATTTCTAGATGTGTCTATGCATAATTTCGCGGTACTTGAGCACTATATGTCGCTCAGATTATTTGATACCCATCTTGGTGCACAAGGTATGGAAGACATTGGTGAAATCTGGCATTGTTTGGTCCCTTTCCTACCACAGTGTGGTCCATTTTGTATATAAGTCGTCATAACTTCCAACAAGGTAGTATTGTTACTTAATAGAATCCTTGAAGGAACCCATAGTGGGTGAAACTATAAATAGTTTAGATCCCTTTGTTTCCATTTTCTCACAAAAAGTCTCCCACCAAACTTTGACATTGGGGTCCACCTTGAGGAGTGCAAATGTAATATTTTCTCTATCAAAAAAGTTGTGGATAGAAGAATACCCTTCTAGAAGGTTTAACCATTAGTCTACAACATTCGCATCTATTTGACCTTAAAATATAGAAATATCAAAGTTGATATTACCTTGAAGGGAGTGGTGCCTCCACTTGAGGTAGATGCGTCGCCTGTTGGCAGTCATCGAAGGATTTGCGCAAAGTTATCCATCATCTCGTTCCCTTATCGTGAGAGGGCTTTCTCAAGTAACAATTTAAAGGGATATCCTTGCCCATCATATTTATTTTCTTCCCCTGTGGGCGTTCATTGGGTTCGGTGAGGCCGATCTTGTAAGATATCAATTGGTTCGAGTCTGAACTGCTTATACCCTGGCCTCATTGGGTACATGCACAAAGAAACAAATGAAGAGAAGACTACTTTGATACCGCTGATATGGATTTATGGGTGGAATGAAATGAAAACATAGATATTTAATATTAACATAGAGACACAATGAATAATAATAGAGATATAGTAAAACTAGACTTCTATTAAATAAGAAATATGCAAAAACTGTTAAAATGCACACTGAAACAAGATTGCTAGAATGGTGATCTCTAAGAAGAGATGTAACGGTTATGATATTTGCAAGAAGATGAGTACAATGAGGATTCAAATTATGTTTTACATAAAACATGAATGCCAAAACCCTATACATCCAAATACCTAACCCTAAGAGATGAAGCTCCAAAAGTCATGTAGACCCCATTGGGGTAAGTTTGTACATCAACTTCTCGGGGTCGTAACTTTTGCATACAATCTTCATTTTAGGTGCATGATAGCCTGTTGGAAAGTTCTATCAGAGGACTACACATTATTCCATCACATTCTAACTCTAACTATAGTGTGACTATGGTGGGCCCAAAAAACACTGTTTAGGGACTCAAAATGGCCCCAAAAGTTTAGGACTTGAAAAGCTAGAAAAAAACTGCAAAGATAAAAAAATGTAAATACCAAGATGAAAGTTGTGTATGAGACAGTTGGAAGAGGTGGGTGGCCACCGATATCCACCTAGATCAGGGGATGTATTAATATTCTCCTTCTAGCAGATATATTACCATCGACTTCATCTCATTTACTGTGGGATTAAGATCTATAGTCTTTTTAGTACCTTGGGTCTTGCAATCATTAGTGGCAGGTTCCCTCGCTATTCAAAGTTGGAATACATCAATGTCCCCTTATTGATAGATTACACAAGTTTTTGAATTCAACTCATTCATTCACACTTTCTATAATGTACTAGGTCCTTTATTCCCATTATCATTATCGGTGGGCTGTCTCGAATTTGTAAATAGTATACATCAACGACTAGTAATCAAAAGGTGTCTCAGTATGTTCAACTTTAGTTCATCTATTCACATGGTGTAGAGTCATAGCATTGACGGTATGTTTTAAAGACCCAAGGTTTGTAGTAGCATCACCTCTTTTATGCTCCTATCCAAGTTGTATTATACAATACCACTCCTTTATCTGACATTGGTACTTGAGGAGGTTCAGTTTGTTCATCTCTTTGACTCGAGTTATTATCCTGTAATTGTCGGACACAAATCCACTCTATATTTGTTTGTGTGTATGATCTCTTTTGAAATGGATCCCTTGTGTATGCATCCTTCATGGACATGATCACTTCTTATATACATACTTCATGGATCCACAATGTAATTAATTTGGAAACCATTCTTTCATCACTCCTAAGCATGGGTATGTCATCCTTGTGAAGAGAGTAGTGTCATACATGTTTTATTATGTAGGTATTATTTGATCCAGATTATTTTCGGCACGAAATGAGAGCGGAGATATAATAAATAAATGCACAGAGATATCGCGTATATCCAATAATATAATATAAAAATATCAGATATGAAACCATAAACACAGAGATACAGTAATACGCGATTTCTATTAATGAAAGAAATGTACAGAGACTGTAAAAATACAGAGTGAAAGACTCACTAGAATGGTGGCAACTTATCTCTGAGAAGAGATGTGACGGCTACTCGAATTTGCAAGAATATGGTTACAATGAGGCTCTAAAGGTATTTTTATAATAAACAGGAATTCCAAAAACCCTAGACATCCAAAAACCTAACCCAAGGAGATGAAGCGCCAAAAGTCACGTGGGCCCCGTTTGGGTAAGTGAGTACATCAACTTCCCGATGTCATAACTTTTGAATATGATCTCCATTTTAGGCATCTAATAGCTCATTGGAAAGGTATCGTCAAGGAGATTCATTTTGGGGGCTCAATCATGCCTTCAGATATCATTCATAACCTTGATATCAAAAAACATTCATTTGGGCCAAAATTCATGTGGGCCTCGTTTGGGTAAGTGAGTACATCAACTTCTCGGTGTCATAACTTTTGCATATGATCTCCGTTTTAGATGTGTGATAGTACGTTCGAAAGGTATCATCGAGGAGATTCATTTTGGGGGCTCAATCATGCCTTCATCTATCACTGAGAACCTCGATCTTGAAAAACCTTCATTTGGGCCCTCAAAATCGCCCCGAAAGTTTAAAACTTCTAAAAATAGTAAATTGCCAAAATTGACAGAAAATTGTTTTCAGCCAGTTCGAAAAGGTAGGTGGCCACCGATATCCACCTGGATCAATCCTCCCTCCTTAGGAAGAAATGGTCTCCATTGCATTGAGTTCTCGGGGGAGAGGGAAAAGTTTTTGTTGAATCTACATCTTGGTGAGTTTCTTGCCTCGCAAGAGACGTTGCACTACTCAGTTTGTGGAAGTTTTTCATGAACCTATTGGGGATGAGGTTGTTCAACAAGTCAGGCTACATGAGAGAATGGTGTGCAGAAGGAATCTTTGTGCGTTGTTGCAACCTTTTCAACCTGCTTCTGTTGTATAGAAGGTTCTTGAGGTAAGGTTGTAGTGGTTCCAATGTCCTTATGTTCCCCTTTTGAATAGATTGTGAAGAAGCTGAATTTTGCAGTATGAGATACTACATTGCGGCAATTTTTTGGTGAAACAATAGTCGGAACTACCTATGGTATTCTATAGAGATGACCCCCCAAAGTAACAATGACACTGCGGGGTCAAGACTCATAAATAAAATGGCTCTTCCACATATATGGTTGGCCCAAGAGAAAATCATAGAAATCCAATGGGGAAACATCACATAATACCTCATCCTTGAAGGGATGGATTCCGTATGACAATTGACACTACTGGATGACACGAAGAACTCATCCTTGATGAAGCCACCCGATGTTGTATGGTTTCAGGTGTGGTGTTGTTGACAATCCCAACTGTTTGATGAACTCTTCTAAGATGAGGTTCTTCTAGCTTTTGCTATCAACAATAAAATGTAGCGGGGTCCCCTTCACCCACATATGTGAATGAAAAAGGCACTCCCCCTCTTCAGGATATGTTGGTTCTTTTGGTTGAATTGTGGCAGTCGCGACAATAGTAGTGGGGTCTACGTCAATGCTCTATCCTTTACCAATATTTTTAGAATCAGATTCTGAATCAAGGTTCGGCTCCTTGTCTTTGATATCGACCACCAATGATTGTTTTGAGCGACATTCATTGATGTTGTGCCATGGGATTTTGTGTATATCACACCATTTTCTGGTGTCCTTTTTTCTCTTCCCGTGACCCTTATTTTCCTGTGTCTTGGACTGGTTTTTGGGAGACTGTTTGTTAGGGTTGTCTTTGTCATACTTTGGTTGTTGCAGATTTGCAGAACCAAAATCCCATTTGTTCTGGTGCTTAAATTTCTGCTCGATTTTAACAGCATATCGATAAGCAGCATCGAGTGATGAGATGTCTAGAAAATCCATTTCAGTTTGGATGTATCTGTGTAGAGCTCCATGGTATTTCAGAACCAAATTTCGTTCAGAGTCTTTGATACCCAGCTTGGTGTGCAAGGTATGAAAGGTACTAGTGAAATACAGAATTGCTTGGCCCCTCTCTTGCCGCAGTGTGGTCCATCTCATGTATTGGTCCTCATAGTTTCCAACAAGGTAATAGTGTTCCTTTACCGCATCCACAAAAGAATCCCAAGTTGGATCGAACCCATATATTTTAGGCTGCTCTGTGGAACTATGCTCCCAATAAGTTTCCCACCAATGTTTGCCATGGGGGAGAACTTTAAGGAGTGTGAAGGTGATCTTTTCTTTGTCGGAAAATTTGTGAACAGAGAAAAAACCTTCTAGTAGATTTAACCATTTGTCTAGGGCTTCGGCATCTATTTGTCCTTCAAATACATGAATATAAAAATTAACTTGTACCTTGAAAGGTGAGGTGCCTCCAAAGTGGCCTCTTGATGAATATGTGCCTGATTCTATCGGCAGGCGTTGAAGGATGTGGGAAAAATTCTCCATCATTTCATCCCTCTATCGTGTGAGAGCTTGCTCAAGCAACAGATTGATAGGATCGTCTGCTTCGTCATTTTTCTTTTCTTCCACCATTGAGGGTTTATTAGGTGTGTGAGAGAGATTGTCTTCAAGAGAGACAAGCTCGAGACCTAACATTCTATACTTGGACCTCATCAGGGACATGCACTGAAAAAACGATCAAGAACAACCTACTCTGATACCACTGATCTGGATTATTTTTGGCACAAAATGAGAGCAGAGATATAATAAAGAAATGCACAGAGATATCAGGTATATCCAATAATATAACAAAAATATATTAGATATGCAACCATAAACATAGAGATACAGTAATACACAATTTCTATTAATGAAAAAAATGTAAAGAGACTGTAAAAATACAACGCGAAAGACTCACTAGAATGGTGGCACCTTATCTCTCAGAAGAGATGTGATGCCTACTCGCATTCGCAAGAAGATGGTTACAATGAGGATCTGAAGGCATTTTTATAATAAACAGGAATTCCAAAAACCTTAGACATCCAAAAACCTAACCCTAGGAGATGAAGCACCAAAAGTCATGTGGGCCCCGTTTGCGTAAGTGAGTACATCAACTTCTCGAAGTCGTAAGTTTTGCATATGATCACCGTTTTAGGCGTGATAGCTCGTTCGAAAGGTATCGTCGAGGAGATTCATTTTGGGGGTTCAATATTGAATTTAACTATCATTGAGAACATTGATCTAGAAAAACTTTCATTTGGGCCCTCAAAATGGCCTCGGAAGTTAAAAACTACTAAAAATAGTAAATTGTCAAAATTGCCAAAAAACTATTTTGAGTCAGTCAGAAAAGGTGGGTGGCCACCGATATCCACATGGATCAATCCTCCATCCTTAGGAAGAAATGGTCTCAATTACGTTGAGTTCCCAGGGGAGAGGGAAAATAGTTTGTTGAATCTGCATCTTGGTGAGCTTCTTGCCTTGTTGGAGACGTCGCGCTACTCAGTTTGTGGAAGTCTGTCAAGAACCTGTTGAGGCTGAGGTTATTCAACAAGTCAGGCTACATGAAAGGATGGTGTGCAGAAGGAATCTTTTCACTTTTTTGCAACCTTGTCGACCTGCTTCTGTTGGATAGAAGGTGCTTAGGGTGAGGTTGTAGTGTTTCCAATGTCCTTTTGTTCTCCTTTTGAACAGATTGTGAAGAAGTTGAATTTTGCAGTATGTGATGCTAACTTGTGGAACTTTTTTGGTGGAACATTAGTCAGAACTCCCTCTAGTATTCTATAGAGATGACCCCCCAAAGTAACAATGACACTGTGGGGTTGAGACTCATAAATAGCATGGCTCTTCCACATATATGGTTGGCCCAAGAAAACATCACAGACATCCAGTGGGGAAACATCACATAATACCTGATCCTTGAAGGGTTGAATGTCGTATGAAAATCGACATTGTTGGCTGACACAAAGATCTCGTGCTTGGAGAAGCCACCCGATGTTGTATGGTTGCGGGTGTGGTGTTGTCAACAATCCCAACTGTTTGATGACCTTTCCTAAGATGAGGTTATTCTGGCTTCCGATATCAACAATAAAATGTAGCGGGGTCCCCTTCACCCACATATGTGAATGAAAAAGGAACTCCCCCTCTTCAGGATCTGTTGGTTCTTCTGGTTGAATTGCGACGGTCCTGACAATTGTAGTGGGGTCTATGTCAATGATTTGTCCTTTACATTTATTTTCAGAATCAAATTCTGAATCATGGTTCAACTACTTGTCCTTGATATTGGCCGCCAATGAATGTTTCAAGCAACATTCATCAGTGTTGTGCAAGGGGATTTTGTGGAAATCGCACCATTTTCCAGTGTCCTTCTTTGTTTTCCCGTGACCCTTATTTTCCTGTGTCTTGGACTGGTTTTCAGGAGATTGTTTGTTAGGACCATCTTTGTCATACTTTGATTGTTTCGGATTTGCAGAACCAAAATCCCATTTGTTCTAGTGCTTAAATTTCTACTCGATTTTAATAGGATATCGATAGGCATCACCGAGTGATGAGATGTCCAAAAAATTCATTTTAGTTTAGATGTATCTGTGTAGAGCCCCTCGGTATTTCAGAACCAAATTTCGTTCAGAGTCTTTGATGCATAGGTTGGTGCACAAGGTATGGAAGGTATTCATGAAATACAAAACTGCTTGGCCCCTCTCTTGCCGCAGTGTGGTCCTTCTCATGTATTGGTCCTCATAGTTGCCAACATGGTAATATTGTTCCTTTACTGCATCCACAAAAAAGTCCCAAGTGGGATCAAACCCATATATTTCAGACTCCTCTATAGAACTCTAATCCCAATAAGTTTCCCACCAATATTGGACATGGGGGAGAGATTTAAGGAGTGATAAGGTGATCTTTTCTTTGTCGGAAAACTTGTGAACAGAGAAATAAACTTCTAGTAGATTTAAGCATTTGTCTAGGGCTTCTGCATCTATCTGTCCTTCAAATACAACAATATCAAAATTTACTTGTACCTTGAAAGGTGAAGTGCCTCCAAAGTGGTCGCTTAATCAATATGTGCTTGATGCTATCGATAGGCGTTGAAGGATGTGGGAAAAATTCTCCATCATTTCATCCCTCTGTCACGTGAGAGCCTTCACAAGCAACATATTGATAGGATCGTCTGCTCCATCATTTTTATTTTCTTCCTCCATTGAGGGTTTCTTGGGTGTGTGAGAGCGATTGTCTTCAAGAGAGACAATCTTGAGACCCAAATTTCTATACTCGGACCTCGTCAGGGACATGCACTAAAGAAACAATCAAGAACAACATGCTCTGATACCACTGATCCGGATTATTTTCGGCACGAAATGAGAGTGGTGATATAATAAAGAAATGCACAGAGATATCGCATATATCCAATAATATAACATAAATATATTAGACATGAAACCATAAACACATAGATATAGTAATACACGATTTCTATTAATGAAAGAAATGTACAGAGACTATAAAAATACAGAGTGAAAGACTCGCTAGAATGGTGGCATCTTATCTCTGAGAAGAGATGTGAGGGATATTCGCATTTGCAAGAATATGGTTACAATGAGGCTCTAAACGCATTTTTACAATAAACAGAAATGTAAAAAACCCTAGACATCCAAAAACCTAACCCTAGGAGATGAAGTGCCAAAAGTCATGTGGGCACTGTTTGGGTAAGTGAGTACATCAACCTCCTGAGGTCATAACTTTTGCATATGATCTTCGTTTTAGGCGTGTGATAACTCATTTGAAAGGAATCATCGAGGAGATTAATTTTGGGGGCTCAATCATGCCTTTGACTATCATTGAGAACCTATATCTCTAAAAACCTTCATTTGGGCCCTCAAAATAGCCCCAGAAGTTAAAAACTACTAAAAATAGTAAATTGCCAAAATTGCCAAAAAATTGTTTTGAGCCAGTCGAAAAAGGTGGGTGGACACGGATATACATCTGGATCAATCCTCCCTCCATAGGAAGCAATATTCTCTATTGCGTTGATTTCCTGGGGGACAGAGAAAAGTGTTTGTTGAATCTTCATCTTGGTGAGTTGTTTGCCTTGTTGGAGACGTCGCGTTGCTTAGTTTATGGAAGTCTTTCACGAACCTCTTGAGGCTAAGGTTTCTCAACAAGTTGGGCTACATGAGAGGATGGTGTGCAAAAGGAATCTTTGAACTTTGTTGCAGCCTTGTCGACCTGCTTCTGTTAGATAGAAGGTGCTTGGGGCGAGGTTGTAGTGGTTCCAATGTCCTTCTATTCTCCTTTTGAATAATTTGTGAAGAAGCTAAATTTTGTAGTATGAGATACTACCTTGTGGCACTTTTTTGGTGGAACAGTAGTCGGCACTACCTCTAGTATTCTATAGAGATGACCCCCCAAAGTAATAATGACACGGCGGGGCTGAGACTCATAAACGACATGCAGCTTCCACATATATAGTTGGCCCAAGAAAACATCACAGACATCCAGTGGGGTGAAATCACATAATACCTCTTCCTTGAAGGGTTGGATGCCATATGACAATTGACACTGTTGGCTGACACAAAGATATTGTCTTTGGCGAAGCCACCCGATGTTTTATGGCTGCGGGTGTGGTGTTTTCAACAATCCCAACTGTTTGACGACCTTTGTTGACATGAGGTTCTTCTGGCTTTCACTATCAACAATAAAATGTAGCGAGGTCCCATTCACCCACATATGTGAATGAAAAAGGAACTCCCCCTCTTCAGGATCTATTGGTTCTTATGGTTGAATTGCGGCATTCGCAACAATAGCAGTGGGGTTTGCATCAATGATCTATCATTTACCAGTATTTTCATAATCAGATTCAGAATCAGGGTTTGGATCCTTGTCTTTGATCTCTTCCACCAATGATTGTTTCGAGCGGCATTCATAGGTGTTGTGCCAGGGGCTTTTGTCGAAATCGCACCATTTTCCGGTGTCCTTCTTTGACTTCCCGTGACCCTTCTTTTCCTGTGTCTTGGAATGGTTTTCAGGAGACTATTTGTTAGGGTTGTCTTTGTCATACTTTGATTGTTGCGGATTTGCAAAACCAAAATCCCATTTGTTTTGGTGCTTAAATTTCTGCTCAATTTTAGCAGCATATCGATAGGCAACATCGAGTGATGAGATGTCCAGAAAATCCATTTCAGTTTGGATGTATCTGTGTAGAGCCCCATGATAATTCAGAACCAAATGTTGTTCAAAGTCTTTGATACCCAGCTTGGTGCCTAAGGTATGGAAGGTATTGGTGAAATAGAGAACTTCTTGGCCCCTCTCTTTCCGCAGTGTGGTCCATTTCATGTACTGGTCCTCATAGTTGCCAACAAGGTAATATTGTTCCTTTACGGCATCCACAAAAAAATCCCAAGTGGGATCAGAACATTTATACAGACTCCTCTATGGAACTCTGATCCCAATAAGTTTCCCACCAATGTTTGACATGGGGGAGATATTTAAGGAGTGCAAAGGTGATCTTTTATTTGTCGAAAAATTTGTGAACAGAGAAATAACCTTCTAGTAGATTTGACCATTTGTCTAGGGATTCTACATCTATCTGTCCTTCAAATATAGGAATATCAAAATTAACTTTTAACTTGAAAGGTGAGGTACCTCCAAATTGGCCTCTTGATGAAGATGTGCCTAATTTTATCGGCAGGAGTTGAAGGATGTGGGCAAAATTCTCCATCATTTCGTCCCTCTGTCACGTGAGAGCTTGCTCAAGCAACATAATGATAGGATCGTCTGCTCCGTCGTTTTTATTTTCTTCCACCATTGAGGGTTTCTTAGTTGTGTGAGAGAGATTTTATTCAAGAGATACAAGCTCAAGACCCAAATTTCTAAACTCATACCTCATCGGGGACATGCACTAAAAAAACGATAAAAAACAACCTACTCTGATACCACTAATCCGGATTATTTTTGGCACGAAATGAGAGCGGAGATATAATAAATAAATTCACATATATATCACGTATATCCAATAATATAACATAAATGTATCAAATATGCAACCATAAACACAGAGATACAGTAATACACGATTTCTATTAATGAAAGAAATGTACAGAGACTCTAAAAACACAGAGTGAAAGACTCGCTAGAATGGTGGCAACTTATCTCTAACAAGAGATGTGACGGCTACTCGCATTTGCTAGAAGATGGTTACAATGAGGCTCTGAAGGCATTTTTACAATAAAAAGGAATTTCAAAAACCCTAGACATCCAAAAACCTAACCCAAGGAGATGAAGTGCCAAAAGTCATGTGGGCCCCGTTTGGGTAAGTGAGTACATTAACTTC
The DNA here is from genome assembly GCA_009831015.1 of Picea engelmannii. Taxonomy (NCBI): domain Eukaryota; kingdom Viridiplantae; phylum Streptophyta; class Pinopsida; order Pinales; family Pinaceae; genus Picea; species Picea engelmannii. The sequence goes on from ML792018.1 coordinate 386,516, forward strand.
TCGAGGTCGTAACCTTTGCATACAATCTCCATTTTAGGCACTTGATAGCTCATTGGAAAGGTCCTCCAACTATCATTGCGAACCTCAATCTCGAAAAACCTTCATTTGGGCCCCAAAATGGCCCTGAAAGTTAAAAATTGCTAAAAATAGCAAATTGTCAAAATTGCCAGAAAACTGTTTTGAGCTAGTCAAAAAAGGTGGGTGGCCACCGATATCCACCTAGATCAATTCTCCCTCATTAGGAAGCAATGGTATTCATTGCATTGATTTCCTGGGGGATAGGGAAAGGGTTTGTTGAATCTGCATCTTGGTGATATGCTTGCCTTGCTGGAAACATCACACTGCTTAGTTTGTGGAAGTCTGTCATGAACCTGTTGAGACTGAGGTTGTTCAACAAGTCGGGCTACATGAGAGGATGGTGTGCGAAAGGAATATTTTTTCTTTATTGCAACCTTGTCCACCTGCTTCTATTTTATAGAAGGTGCTTGGGGTGAGATTGTAGTGGTTCCAATGTCCTTTTGTTCCCCTTTTGAACAGATTGTGAAGAAGCTGAATTTTGCAGTATGGGATACTACCTTGAGGAACATTTTTGGTGGAATAGTAGTTGGAACTACCTCTAGTATTCTATAGAGATGACCCCCCAAAGTAACAATGACATAGTGGGGTCAAGACTCATAAATAGCATGGTGCTTCCACATATATGGTTGGCCAAAGAGAACATCACAGACATCCAGTGGGGCAACATCATATAATACCTCATCCTTGAAGGGTTGGATGCCTTATGATAATCGAAAGTGTTGGCTGACACGAAGATCTCATCCTTGGCGAAGCCACCCGATGTTGTATGGTTGTGGGTGTGGTGTTGTCGACAATGCCAACTATTTGATGATGTCTTCTAAGATGAGTTTCTTCTAGCTTTCGCTATCAACAATAAAAAAGACACATCTCTGAATGAAAAAGACACTCCCCCTCTTAAGGATATGTTGGTTCTTTTGGTTGAATTGCAGCGGTCACGACAATAGCAGTGGGATCTATGTCAAGGATCTGTCCTTTACTAGTATTTTCAGAATCAGATTCTGGATCAGGGTTCGGCTCCTTGTCTTTGATCTCAGCCACCAATGGTTGTCTTGAGTGACATTCATCGGTGTTGTGCCAGGGGATTTTGTAGAAATCACACCATTTTTCGGTGTCCTTCTTTGTCTTACCATGACCCTTTTTTTCCTACCTCTTGGACTGGTTTTCAGAAGACTATTTGTTAGGGCCATCTTTGTCATACTTTGGTTTTTTCATATTTGCAGAACCAGAAACCCATTTATTCTAGTGCTTAAATTTCTGCTTGATTTTAACAACATATCGATAGGCAGCACTGAGTGATGAGATGTCCTGAAAATTCATTTCAATTTGGATGTATCTATGTAGAGCCCCACGATATTAAAGAACTAAATGTTGTTTGGAGTCTTTGATACCCATCTTGGTGCACAAGGTAAGGAAGGTATTGGTGAAATCTGAAACTACTTGGCCCCTCTCTTGTCGCAGTGTGGTCCATCTCATGTACTGGTCCTCATAGCTGCCAACAGGGTAATATTGTTTCTTTATCGCATCCACAAAAAAATTCCAAGTGGGATCGGACCCATATATTTCAGACTCCTCTGTGGAACTCTTCTCTCAATAAGTTTCCCACCAATGTTTTACATGGTGGAGAGCTTTAAAGAGTTCGAAGGTGATATTTTCTTTGTCGAAAAATTTGTGAACAGATAAATAACCTTCTAGTATATTTAACCATTTGTCTAGGGCATCTGCATCTATTTGTCCTTCAAATACAAGAATATCAAAAATAACTTGTACCTTGAAAGGAAAGGTGAGTGGCCTCTTGATGAAGATGTGCCTAATTCTCTCGGCAGACATTGAAGGATGTGGGAAAAATTCTCCATCATTTCGTCCCTATGTCGTGTGAGAGCTTGCTCAAGCAACATATTGATAGGATCATCTGCTTCGTTGTTTTTCTTTTCTTCCACCATTGAGGGTTTCTTACGTGTGCAAGAGCGATTGTCTTCAAGAGAGACAATCTCGAGACAAAACTTTCTATACTCGAACCTCGTCGAGGACATGCACTAAAAAAATGATCAAGAAAATCCTTCTTTGATACCACTGATCTGGATTATTTTAGGCATGAAATGAGAGCGGAGATATAATAAAGAAATGCACAGAGATATAATGTATATCAAATAATATAACAGAAATATATCAGATATGCAACCATAAACACATAGATACAGTAATACACAGTTTCTATTAATGAAATAAATGTATAGAGACTGTAAAAATACAGAGTGAAAGACTCGCTAGAATGGTGGCAGTGTATCTCTGAGAAGAGATGTGACAACTACTCGCATTTGCAAGAAGATGGTTACAATGAGGCTCTGAAGGCCTTTCTACAACAAACAGGAATGCCAAATACCATAAACATCCAAAAACCTAACCCTAGGAGATGAAGCGCCAAAATTCATGGGGGCCCCATTTGAGTAAGAGAGTACATCAACTTCCCAAGGTCGTAACTTTTGCATACGAACTTCGTTTTATGCATGTGATAGATCGTTGGAAAGGTATCATTGAGGATATTCATTTTTGGGGCTCAATCATGCATTCGGTTATAATTGGGAACCTCTATCTCAAAAAACCTTCATTTCGACCCTCAAAAGCGCCACAGAAGTTAAAACCTGCTAAAAATAGTAAATTGCCAAAATTGACAGAAAATTGTTTTGAGCCTGTCAAAACAGTGGGTGGCCAGCGATATCCACCTATATCAATCCTCCCTCCTTAGGAAGTAATGGTATCCATTGTGTTGAGTTCCCGGGGGAGGGGGAAAAGTGTTTGTTGAATCTGCATCTTGGTGAGTTGTTGGCCTTGCAGGAGACATCGCGCTTCTCAGTTTGTGGAAGTCTATCACGAACTTGTTAAGGTTGAGGTTGTTCAAAAAGTCTGGCTACATGAGAGGACGGTGTGTAGAAGGAATCTTCGTGCTTTGTTTCAATATTTTCAACCTGCTTCTGTTGGATAGAAGGTGGTTGGGGCGAGGTTGTAGTGGTTCCAATGTCATTTTGTTCCCCTATTGAACAAATTTTGAAGAAGCTAAATTTTGCAATATGAGATACTACCTTGCGGCACTTTTTTGGTGGGACAGTAGTCGGAACTACCTTTGGTATTCTGTATAGATGACCCCCCCCAAAGTAACAAATTTTAGGTAAGTGAGTACATCAACTTCCCCAGGTCGTAACTTTTGCATATGATCTTCGTTTTAGGCGTGCGGTTGCTCGTTTGAAAGGTATCGTTGAGGAGATTAATTTTTGGGGCTCCATGATGCCTTTGGATATCATTGATAACCTCTATCACAAAAAACCTTCATTTGGGCCCTCAAAATGGCCTCAAAAGTTATAAACTGCTAAAAATAGTAAATTGCCAGAAAATTATTCTGAGCCAGTCGGAAAAGGTGGGTGGCCACCGATATCCACCTGGATCAATCCTCCCTCCTTAGGAAGAAATGGTCTCCATTGCATTGATTTCCTGGGGGAGAGGGAAAATCATTTGTTGAATATGCATCTTGGTGAGCTGCTTGCCTTGCTGGAGACGTCGCGTTGCTCAGTTTGTGGAAGTTTGTCACGAACCTGTTAGGATTGTCTGCTTTGTCGTTTTTCTTTTCTTCCACCATTGAGGGTTTCTTGGGTGTGTGAGATCGATTGTATTCAAGAGATACAAGCTTGAGACCTAACATTATATACTTGGACCTCATCGGGGACATACACTGAAAAAATGATCAAGAACAGCCTACTCTGATACCACTGATCTGGATTATTTTAGGCATGAAATGAGAGCGAAGATATAATAAAGAAATGCACAGAGATATCACGTATATCAAATAATATAAGAGAAATATATCAGATATGAAACCATAAACATAGAGATACAGTAATACACGATTTCTATTAATGAAAGAAATGTACACAGACTGTAAAAGTACAGAGTGAAAGACTCGCTAGAATGGTGGCAGCTTATCTCTCGGAAGAGATGTGATGACTACTCGCATTCACAAGAAGATGGTTACAATGAGGCTCTAAAGGCATTTTTACAATAAACAGGAATTTAAAAAACCATAGACATCCAAAAACCTAACACTCGGAGATGACGCGCCAAAAGTCATGTGGGCCCCATTTGGGTAAGTGAGTACATCAACTTCCCAGGGTCATAACTTTTGCATACGAACTGCGTTTTAGGTGTTTGATAGGTCGTTGGAAAGGTATCATTGAGGATATTAATTTTTGGGGATCAATCATGTCTTTGGTTATCATTGAGAACCTCGATATTGAAAAACCTTCATTTGGGCCCTCAAAATGGCCCCGGAAGTTAAAAACTGCTAAAAGTAGTAAATTGTCAAAATTGCCATAAAACTGTTTTGAGCCAGTTAGAAATGGTGGGTGGCCACCGATATCCACCTGGATAAATAATCCCTCCTTAGCTGGAAATGGTCTCCATTGCATTGAGTTCTCAGAGGAGAGGGAAAAACGTTTGTTGAATCTGCATCTTGATGAGCTAGTTGCCTTATTGGAGACATCGCGCTGCTCAGTTTGTGGAATTTTGTCACGAACCTGTTGAGGTTGAGGTTGTTCAATAAGTCGGGCTACATGAGAGGACAGAGTGCAGAAGGAATCTTTGTGCTTTGTTGCAACCTTTTTGACCTGCTTCTGTTGGATAGAAGGTGCTTGGGGCGAGGTTCTAGTAGTTCCAATGTCCTTCTATTCCCCTTTTGAACAGATTATGAACAAGATGAATTTTGCAATATGAGATACTACCTTGTGACACTTTTTTGGTGGAACACTAATTAGAACTACCTCTGGTATTCTATAGAGATGACTACGGGGTCAAGACTCATAAACAACATGGCACTTCCACATATATGGTTGGCCCAATAGAACATCACAAACATCCACTAGGGAAACATCACATAATACCTCGTTCTTGAATGGATATATGTCGTATGACAATAGACACTGCTGACTAACATGAATATCTTGTCCTTGGCGAAGCCACTTGATGTTATATGGCTACAGGTGTGGTGTTTTCAACAATCCCAACGATTTGATGACCTCTGCTGAGATGAGGTTCTTCTGGCTTCCACTATCAACAATAAAATGTAGCGGGGTCCCCTTCACCCACATCTGTGAATGAAAAAGGTGCTCTGCCTCTTTAGGATCTGTTGGTTCTTCTAGTTGAGTTGCAGCGGTCGCAACAATAGCAGTGGGGTCTACGTCAATGATCTTTCCTTTACTAGTATTTTTAGAATCAGATTCTGAATCAAGGTTTGGCTCCTTGTCTTTGATCTCGACCACCAATGAATGCTTAGAATGACATTCATCGGTGTTGTGATGGGGGATTTTGTGGAAATCACACCATTTTTTGGTGTCCTTCTTTGTCTTCTCGTGACTCTTCTTTTCCTGTGTCTTGGACTAATTTTCAGGAGACTGTTTGTTAGGGCCTTCTTTGTCATACTTTGGTTGTTGTGGATTTGCGGAACCAAAATCCCATTTTTTCTGGTGCTTAAATTTCTTCTCGATTTTAATACCATATCAATAGGCAGGACTGAGTGATGAGATGTCCATAAAATCAATTTCAGTTTGTTTGTATCTGTGTAGAGCCCCACGGTATTTCAAAACCAAATGTCGTTTGGAGTCTTTGATACCCAGCTTGGTGTGCAAGGTACGAAAGGTATTGTTGAAATCTGGAACTACTTGGCCCCTCTCTTACCACAATGTGGTCCATCTCATGTACTGGTCCTCATAGTTGCCAACAGGGTAATATTGTTCCTTTACCGCATCCAAAAAAATATCCCAAGTGGGATCAAACCCATATATTTCAGACTCCTCTGTGGAACTCTGCTCCCAATCAGTTCCCCACCAATGTTTGACATGGGGGAGAACTTTAAGGAGTGCGAAGGTGATCTATTCTTTGTCAGAAAATTTGTGAACAGAGAAATAACCTTCTTGTAGACTTAACCATTTGTCTAGAGTTTATGCATCTATCTGTCCTTCAAATACAGGAATATCAAAATTAACTTGTACCTTGAAAGGAAAGGTACCTCCAAAGTGGCCTCTTGATGAATATGCACCTAATGCTATTAGTAGGCGTTGAAGGATGTGGGCAAAATTCTCCATCATTTCATCCTTTATCACGTGAGAGCTTGCTCAAGAAACAGATTGATAGGATCGTCTGCTCCGTTGTTTTTATTTTCTTCCGCCATTGAGGGTTTCTTGGGTGTGCGAGAGCGATTGTCTTCAAGAGAGACAACCTCGAGACCCAACTTTCTATACTTGGACCTCGTCGGGGATCTGCAGGGAAAAAACGGTCAAGAACATCCTGCTCTAATACCACTGATACGGATTATTTTCAGCATGAAATGAGAGCGGAGATATAATAAAAAAATGCACAAAGATATTGCGTATATCCAATAATATAATAGAAATATATCAGATATGCAAGCATAAACATGGAGATACAGTAATACACGATTTCTATTAATGAAATAAATGTACAAAGACTATAAAAATACATAGTGAAAGACTGGTTAGAATGGTGGCAGCTTATCTCTGAGAAGAGATGTGACAGCTACTCGCATTTGCTAGAAGATGGTTACAATGAGGCTTTGAAGGCATTTTTACAATAAACAGGAATGCCAAAAACCCTAGACATCCAAAAACCTAACCCTAGGAGATGAAGCACCAAGATTCATGTGGGCCCCATTTGGGTAAGTGAGTACATCAACTTCTCGGGGTCATAACTTTTGGATACGATCTCCCTTTTAGGCCTGTGATAGATCGTTGAAAATGTATCATCTAGGAGATTTGTTTTGGGGGATCAATCATTCCTTCGGATATCATTGAGAACCTTGATCCTGAAAAACCTTCATTTGAACCCTCAAAATGGCCATGGAAGTTAAAAACTGCTTAAAATAGTAAATTGCCGAAATTGCCAAAAAACTGTTTTGAGCAAGTCGGAAAAGGTGGGTCGCCACATATATCCACCTAGATAAATCCTCCCTCCTTAGGAAACAATCATCTCCATTGTGTTGAGTTCCCAGGGGAGAGGGAAAAGATTTTGCTGAATCTGCATCTTGGTGAGCTACTTGCCTTGTTGGAGACATCGTGCTACTCAGTTTGTGGAAGTATGTCATGAACCTGTTGAGGCTAAGGTTGTTCAAGAAGTCAAGCTACATGAGAGGACGGTGTGTAAGAGGAATATTTGTGTTTTTCTACAACCTTATTGACCTTCTTTTGTTCCCCTTTTGAACAGATTGTGAAGAAGATGAATTTTGTAGTATGAGATACTACCTTGTGGAACTTTTTTGGTTGAACAGTAGTCGGAACTACCTCTGGTATTCTATAGAGATGACCCTCCAAAGTAACAATGACACTGCGGGGTCAAGACTCATAAACAACATGGCACTTCCACATATATGGTTGGCCCAAGAGAACATCAAAGGCATCTAGTGGGGCAACATCACATAATACCTCGTCCTTGAAGGGATGGATGTTGTATGACAATCAACACTATCAGCTAACACGAAGATCTCATCCTTGGCCAAGCCACCCGATGTTGTATGGTTGAGGGTGTGGATTTGTCGATAATCCCAACTATTTGATGACCTCTATTGAGATGAGGTTCTTCTAGATTCCGTTATCAATAATAAAATGTAGCGGGGTCCCCTTCACCCACATCTGTGAATGAAAAGTGTGCTCATGATATGTTGGTTCTTCTAGTTGAATTGCGGTGGTCACGACAATAGAAGTGGGGTCTGCATCAATGATCTATCCTTTACCAGTATTTTCATAATCAGTTTTCGAATCAGGGTTCGGCTCCTTGTCTTTGACATCGGCCACCAATGACTGTTTCGAGTGACATTCATCGGTGTTGTGCCAAGGGATTTTGTGGAAATCACACCATTTTCCGGTGTCCTTCTTTGTCTTCCCATGACCCTTCTTTTACTATGTCTTGGACTCGTTTTCGGGAGATTGTTTATTAGGGCCGTCTTTGTCATACTTTGGTTTTTGCAGATTTGTAGAAACAAAATCCCATTTGTTTTAGTTCTTAAATTTCTGCTCGATTTTAACATCATATCGATAGGCAGCACCGAATGATGACATGTCCATAAAATCCATTTCAGTTTGGATGTATCTATGTAGAGCCCCACAGTATTTTAGAACCAAATGTCGTTTGGAGTATTTGATACCCAGCTTGGTGTGCAAGGTATGGAAGGTATTGGTGAAATCCAGAAATGCTTGGCCCCTCTCTTGTCGTAGTGTGGTCCATCTCATGTACTAGTCCTCATAGTTGCCAATAGGGTAATATTGTTCCTTTACCGCATCCACAAAAAAATCCCAAGTGGGATTGGAGCCATATATTTCAGACTCCTCTGTGGAACTCTCCTCCCAATAAGTTTCCCACCAATGTTTGACATGGGGGAGAGCTTTAGGGAATGTGAAGGTGATCATTTCTTTGTCAGAAAATTTGTTAATAGAGAAATAACCTTCTAGTAGATTTAACCATTTATCTAGGGCTTTTGCATATATTTGTCCTTCAAATACAGGAACATCAAATTTAACTTGTAACTTGAAAGGTGAGGTGCCTCCAAAGTGGCTACTTGATGAATATGGACCTGATGCTATCGACAGGCATTGAAGGATGTGGGAAAAATTCTCCATCATTTCGTCCCTCTATCGCGTGAGAGCTTGCTCAGCCAACAGATTGATAGGATCGTCTGCTCCATTGTTTTTATTTTCTTCATCCATTGAGGGTTTATTAGGTGTGCAAGAGTGATTTTCTTCAAGAGAAACAACCTCGAGACCCAACTTTATATACTCGGACCTCATCAGGGACATGCACTGAAAAACCGATCAAGAACAACCTACTTTGATACCACTAATCGAGATTATTTTCGGCACGAAATGAGAGTGGAGATATGATAAAGAAATGCACATAGATATTGTGTATATATAATAATATAACATAAATATATCATAGTTACAACCATAAACACAAAGATACAGTAATACACAATTTCTATTAATGAAATAAATGTACAGAGACTGTAAAAATATAGAGTGAAAGACTCGCTAGAATGGTGGCAACTTATCTCTGAGAAGAAATGTGACGGCTACTTGCATTCGCCAGAAGATGGTTACAATGAGGCTCTGAAGGCCTTTCTACAATAAACAGGAATGCCAAAAACTATAGACATCTAAAAACCTAACCCTAGGAGATGAAGCGCCAAAAGTCATGTGGGCCCCGTTTGGTTAAGTGAGTACATCAACTTCCCGATGTCGTAAGTTTTGCATACGATCTCCATTTTAGGTGTGTGATAGCTCATTGGAAAGGTATCATAAAGGAGATTCATTTTGGGGGCTCAATAATTCATTTATATATCATTGATAACCTAGATCTCGAAAAACATTCATTTGGGCCCTCAAAATGGCCCCAGAAGTTAAAAACTGCTAAAACTAGTAAATTGCCAAAATTGACAGAAAACTATTTTGAGAAAGTCAGAAATGGTGGGTGGCCACCAATATCCACCTGGATCAATCACCCCTCCTTAGGAAGCAATGGTCTGCATCGCATTGAGTTCCCGGGGGAGAGGGAAAAATGTTTGTTGAATCTGCATCTTAGTGAGTTGGTTGCCTTGTTGGAGACGTCGCGCTGCTCAGTTTGTGGAAGTCTGTCACAAACCTGTTGAGGTCGAGGTTGTTTAATAAGTCATGCTACATGAGAGGACGGAGTGCATAAGGAATATATGTGCTTTGTTGCAACCGTTTCGACATGCTTCTGTTGGATAGAAGGTGCTTGAGGCGAGGTTGTGGTAGTTCCAATGTCCTTCTGTTCCCCTTTTGAATAGATTGTGAAGAAGCTAAATTTTTCAATATGAGATACTACCTTGAAACACTTTTTTGGTGGAACACTAGTCAGAACTACCTCTAGTATTCTAGAGAGATGACCCCCCAAAGTAATAATGACACTGTGGGGTCAAGACTCATAAACACCATGGCGCTTCCACATATATGGTTGGCCCAAGAGAACATCAAAAACGTCGACTAGGGAAAAATCACAAAATATCTCATTCTTGGATGGCTGGATGTCGTATGACAATCAACACTGCTGACTGACACAAAGATCTTATCCTTAGCGAAGCCACCTGATGTTATATGGTTGTCGGTGTGGTGTTTTCGACAATCCCAACTATTTGACAACCTCTGCTGAGATGAGGTTCTTCTGGATTCTGCTATCAACAATAAAATGTAGCGGGGTCCCCTTCACCCACATCTATGAATTAAAAAGGTGCCCCACCTCTCTAGGATCTGTTGGTTCTTCTGGTTGAGTTGTGGCAGTCACGACAATAGCAGTGGGGTCTGCATCAATGATTTGTCCTTTACCAGTATTTTTACAATCAGATTCTGAATCAGGGTTTGGCTCCTTGTCTTTGATCTCGACCACCAATGAATGTTTCGAATGACATTCATCGGTGTTGTGACAGGGGATTTTGTGGAAATCGCACCATTTTCTGGTGTCCTTCTTTGTCTTCATGTCACTCTTATTTTCCTGTGTCTTGGACTAGTTTTCGGGAGACTGTTTGTTAGGGACATATTTTTCATACTTTGGTTGTTGTGGATTTGCAGAACCAAAATCCTATTTGTTCTGGTGCTTAAACTTTTTCTCGATTTTAACACCATATCGATAGGAAGCACCGAGTGATGAGATGTCCAAAAAATCCATTTTATCTTGTTTGTATCTGTGTAGAGCCCCACGTTATTTCATAACCAAATGTCATTCAGAGTATTTGATACCCAACTTGGTGTGAAAGGTATAGAAGGTATTGGTGAAATCTGGAACTACTTGGCCCCTCTCTTGCCACAGTGTGGTCCATCTCATGTACTGGTCCTCATAGTTTCCAATAGGGTAATATTGTTCCTTTACTGCATCCACAAAAAATCCCAAGCGGGATCAGACCCATATATTTCAGACTCCTCTGTGGAAATCTACTCCCAATAAGTTTCCCACCAATGTTTGACATGGGGGAGAGCTTTAAGGAGTGCGATGGTGATATATTCTTTGTCAAAAAAATTGTGAACATAGAAATAACCTTCTAGTAGATTTAACCATTTGTCTAGGGCTTCTGCATCTATCTGTACTTCAAATACAGGAATATCAAAATTAACTTGTACCTTGAAAGGCGAGGTGCCTCCAAAGTGGCCGCTTGATGAAGATGTGCCTGATGCTATTGGCAGGCATTGAAGGATGTGGGAAAAATTCTCCATAATTTCGTTCCTCTATCGCGTGAGAGCTTGCTCAAGCAACAGATTGATAGGATTGTTTGCTTTGTCATTTTTCTTTTCTTCCGAAATTGAGGGTTTCTTGGGTGTGCAAGAGAGATTGTCTTCAAGAGAGACAACCTCGAGACCCAACTTTATATACTCGGACCTCATTGGCGACATGCACTGAAAAAACGATCAAGAACATCCTGCTCTGATACCACTGATACAGATTATTTTCAGCACGAAGTAAGAGCGGAGATATAATAAAAAAATGCACAGATATATCGCGTATATCCAATAATATAATAAAAATATATCAAATATGCAATGATAAACACAGATATACAGTAATACACAATTTCTATTAATGAAATAAATGTACAGAGACTGTAAAAATACAGAGTGAAAGACTTGCTAGAATGGTGGAAGCTTATCTCTGAGAAGAGATGTGACTGCTACTCGCATTCTCCAGAAGATGGTTACAATGAGGCTCTGAAGGCTTTTTTACAATAATTAGAAATTTAAAATACCCTAGACATCCAAAAATCTAACCCTAGGAGATGAACTGCCAAAAGTCATGTGGGCCCCGTTTGGGTAAGTTAGAACATCAACTTCCCGAGGTCGTAACTTTTGCATGCGATCTTTGTTTTAGGCGTGTGATAGCTCGTTGAAACTATATCATCTATGAGATTCATTTTGTGGGATCAATAATGCCTTTGTATATAATTGAGAACCTTGATCTCGATTTTGGGCCCTCAAAATGGCCACGGAAGTTAAAAACTGCTAAAAATAGTAAATTTCCAAAATTGCCTAAAAACTGTTTTGAACGAATTGGAAAAGGTGGGTCGACATAGATATCCACTTGGATAAATACTCCCTCCTTAGGAATAAATGATCTCCATTGCATTGAGGTCCCAGAGGAGAGGGAAAATACGTTGTTGAATCTGCATCTTGGTGAGCTGCTTGCCTTGCTGGAGACATCGCACTGCTTAGTTTGTGGAAGTCTATCATGAACCTGTTGAGGCTGAGGTTGTTTAAAAATTCGGGATACATGAAAGGATGGTGTGTAGAAGGAATCTTTGTCCTTTGTTGCAACCTTTTTGAGCTACTTCTATTGGATAGAAGGTGCTTGGGGCGAGGTTGTAGCGGTTCCAATGTCCTTATGTTCCCCTTCTGAATAGATTGTGAAGAAGCTGAATTTTGCAGTATGAGATGCTAACTTGCAACACTTTTTTGGTGGAACAGTAGTGGGAACTACCTTTGGTATTCTATAGAGATGACCCCCCAAAGTAACAATGACACGGTGGGGTCGAGACTCATAAACAACATGGCGCTTCCACATATATGGTTGGCCCAAGAGAACATCAAAGAAATCTAATGGGGAAACATCACATAATAGATCATCCTTGAAGAGCTAGATGTCATATGACAGTCGACACTGTTGGATGACACGAAGATCTCATCCTTGGAGAAGCCACCCGATGTTGTATGGTTGTGGGTGTGGATTTGTCGACAATCCCAACTATTTGACGACCTATATTGAGATGGGGTTCTTCTGGCTTCTGATATCAACAATAAAATGTAGCAAGGTCCCCTTCACTCACATCTGTGAATGCAAAAGGCTCTCGTGATATGTTGGTTCTTTTGATTGAATTGCGGCGGTCACGAAAATAGCGGTGGGGTCTGCATCAATGATCAATGATCTATCCTTTTGAGCGACATTCATCGGTGTTGTGCCAGGAGATTTCATGGGAATCGTACCATTTTTCGGTGTCCTTCTTTGTCTTCCCATGACCCTTCTTTTCCTATGTCTTGGAATCCTTTTCGGGAGACTGTTTGTTAGAGTTGTCTTTGCCATACTTTGGTTGTTGCGTATTTGCAGAAACAAAATCTCATTTGTTCTGGTGCTTAAATTTCTGCTCGATTTTAATAGCATATCGATAGGTAGCACCGAGTGATGAGATGTCCATAAAAAACATTTATGTTTGGATATATCTGTGTAGAGCCCCACGGTATTTCAGAACCAAATGTTGTTTGGAGTCTTTGATACCCAGCTTGGTGCACAAGGTATGGAAGGTATTGGTGAAATATGAAACTACTTGGGCCCTCTCTTGCCGCAGTGTGGTCCATCTCCTGTATTGGTCCTCATAGTTGCTCCCAATAAGCTTCCCACCAATTTTTGACATGGGGGAGATCTTTAAGGAGTGAAAAGGTGATCTTTTCTTTGTCGAAAAATTTGTGAACAGAGAAACAACCTTCTAGTATATTTAACCATTTGTCTAGGGCTTCTGTATCTATCCATCCTTCAAATACAGAAACATCAAAATTAACTTGTAACTTGGAAGGTGAGGTGCCTCCAAAGTGGCCACTTGCTAAATATGCATCTAATTCTATCGGCAAGCGTTGAAGGATGTGGGAAAAATTCTCCATCATTTCGTCCCTCTGTCGCGTGAGAGCTTCCTCAAGCAACAAACTGATAGGATAGTCTGCTTCGTCGTTTTTATTTTCTTTTTCCATTGATGGTTTCTTGGGTGTGTGAGAGATATTTTATTAAAGAGAGACAACCTCGAGACCCAACTTTCTATACTCAGACCTCGTTGGGGACATGCACCCAAAAAATGATCAAGAACATCTTGCTCTGATACCACTGATCTGGATTATTTTCGGCATGAAATGAGAGCGGAGATATGATAAAAAAATGCACAGAGATATTTTGTATATCCAATAATATAACATAATTATATTAGAGATGAAACCATAAACATAGAGATACACTAATACACGATTTCTATTAATTAAAGAAATGTGCAGAGACTGTAAAAATATAGAGTGAAAGACTTGCTAGAATGGTGGCGGCTTATCTCTGAGAAGAGATGTGAAGGCTACTCGCATTTGGAAGAAGATGGTTACAATGAGGATTTGAAAGCCTTTCTACGATAAAAAAGAATTCCAAAAACCATAGACATCCAAAAACCTAACCCTAGGATATAAAGCACCAAAATTCATGTGGGCCCTGTTTGGGTAAGTGAGTACATCAACTTCCCGGTGTCGTAACTTTTGCATAGGATCTCCATTTTAGGCGTCTGATAGCTCATTGGAAAGGTATCATAGAGGATATTCATTTTGGGGGCTCAATCATGCCTGCAAATATCATTCATAACCTTGATCTCGAAAAACATTCATTTGGGCCCTCAAAATGGCCCCGAAAGTTGAAAACTGCTAAAAATAGTAAATTGCCAAAATTGCAAGAAAATTGTTTTGAGCTAGTTGGAAATAGTGGGTGGCCACCGATATCGACCTAGATCAATCATCCCTCCTTAGGAGGCAATGGTATCCATTGCGTTGAGTTCTTGGGGGAGAAGGAAAAATGTTTGTTGAATCTGCATCTTGGTGAGCCGGTTGCCTTGTTGGAAACATCGCGCTGCTCGGTTTGTGGAAGTCTGTCACAAACTTGTTGAGGTTGAGGTTGTTCAATAAGTTGGGCTACATTAGAGGACAGAGTGTAGAAGGAATATTTGTACTTTATTGCAACTTTGTCAACCTGCTTCTGTTGGATAGAAGGTGCTTGGGGAAAGGTTGTAGTAGTTCCAATATCCTTCTATTACCCTTTTGAACAGATTGTGAAGAAGTTGAATTTTGGAGTATGAGACACTACCTTGCGATAGTTTTTTGGTGGAACAATATTCAAAACTACCTCTAGTATTCTATAGAGATGACCCCCCAAATTAATAATGACACTGTGGGTTCAAGACTCATAAACAACATGGCGCTTCTACATATATGGTTGGCCCAAGAGAACATCACAAACATCCATTGGGGAAACATCACATAATACCTCGTTCTTGAATGGCTGGATGTCGTATGACAATCAACACTGTTGACTGACACAAAGATCTCATCCTTGGCGAATCCACCTGATGTTATATGGCTGTGGATGTGGTGTTTTCTACAATCCCAGTATGAAATACTACCTTGCGAGTCTTTTTTGGTTGAACAATAGTCGAAACTACCTCTGGTATTCTATAGAGATGACCCCCAAAAGTAACAATGACACTGCGGGGTCGAGACACATAAAAATCATGGCGCTTCCATATATATGGGTGGCCCAAGAGAACATCACAGACATCTTGTGGGGAAACATCACATAATACCTCGTCCTTGAAGGGATGGATGCCATATGACAATCAACATTGCTAGTTGACATGAAGATCTCATGCTTGGTGAAGCCACCCGATGTTGTATGCCTGCGGGTGTGGTGTTGTCAACAGTCCCAACTGTTTGATGAACTCTACTGAGATGAGGTTCTTCTGGCTTTTTCTATCAATAATAAAATGTAGCAGGGTCCCCTTCAACCACATCTGTGAATGAAAAAGACGCTCCCCCTCTTTAGGATCTGTTGGTTCTTCTAGTTGAATTTCGGCGGTCGTGACAATATTAGTGGGGTCTGCATCAATGATATGTCCTTTACCACTATTTTTAGAATCAGATTATGAATCAAGGTTTGGTTCCTTGTCTTTGATATTGGCCAGCAATGACTGTTTCAAGAGACATTCATCAGTGTTGTGCCATGGTATTTTGTGGAAATCACACCATTTTATGGTGTCCTTCTTTGTCTTCCCTTGAACCCTCTTTTCCTATGTCTTGGACTTGTTTCGAGAGACGATTTGTTAGGGATGTTTTTGTCATACTTTGGTTTTTTTGGATTTGCAGAACCAAAATCCTGTTTGTTCTGGTGCTTAAATTTTGACTCGATTTTAACAGCTTATCGATAGACAACACTAAGTGATGAGATGTCCATAAAATCCATTTCAGTTGGGATGTATCTGTGTAGAGCCCCATGGTATTTTAGAACCAAATTTCATTCAGAGTCTTTGACACCCATCCTGGTGCACAAGGTATGGAAGGTATTGGTGAAATCTGAAACTTCTTGGCCCCTCTCTTTTCCGAGTGTTGTCCATCTCATGTACTAGTCATCATAGTTTCCAACAGGGAAATATTTTTCCTTTACCACATCCACAACAAAATCCCAAGTTGGATCGGACCTATATATTTAAGACTCCTCTGTGGAACTCTGATCCCAATAAGTGTCCCACCAATGTTTGACATGGGGGAGATATTTAAGGAGTGCGAAGGTGATCTTTTCTTTGTCGAAAAATTTGTGAATAGAGAAATAACCTTCTAGTAGATTTAACCATTTCTCTAGGGCTTCTGCATCTATATGTCCTTCAAATACAGGAATATCAAAATTAACTTGTACCTTGAAAGGCGAGGTTCCTCCAAAGTGGTTGCTTGATGAAGATGCACCTGATGCTATTAGCAGGTATTGAAGGATGTGGGAAAAAATCTCCATCATTTCATATTTTTGTCGCGTGAGAGCTTGCTCAAGCAACAGATTGATAGGATCATCTTCTCTGTCGTTTTTCTTTTCCTCCACCATTGAGTGTTTCTTGGGTGTGCGAGAGATATTGTCTTCAAGAGAGAAAACCTCGAGACCAAACTTTCTATACTCAGACCTCATCAAGGACATGCACTGAAAAAATGATCAAGAACAACCTCCTCTGATACCACTGATCCAGATTATTTTCGGCATGAAATGAGAGCAGAGCTATAATAAAACAATGCAGCGAGATATCGTGTATATCCAATAATATAATAGAAATATATCAAATATCCAACCATAAACATAGATATATAGTAATACATGATTTCTATTAATGAGAGAAATGTACAGAGGCTGTAGAAATACAGAGTGAAAGACTCGCTAGAATGTTGGTAGCTTATCTCTGAGAAGAGATGTGACGGCTACTCGCATTTGCAAGAAGATGGTTACAGTGAGGATCTGAAGGCATTTTTACAATAAACAGGGATGCCAAAAACCCTATACATCCAAAAAGATAACCCTAGGAGATGAAGCGCCAAAAGTCATGTGGGCCCCATTTGGGTAAGTGGGTACATCAACTTCTCGGGGTCGTAACTTTTGCATACAATCTTTGTTTTAGGTGTGTGATACCTTGTTGGAAAGGTAACATCGATGAAATTAATTTTGGAGGCTTAATCATGCCTTCAGATATCATTAATAACATTAGTCTCGAAAATCCCTCATTTGGGCGCTCAAAATGGCCCCAAAAGTTAAAAACTGCTAAAAATAGTAAATTGACAAAATTGCCAGAAAACTGTTTTGAGCCAGTCAGAGAAGATAGGTGGCCAACAATATCCACCTGGATCAATCCTCCCTCCTTAGGAAGCAATGGTATCCATTGTGTTGAGTTCCTAGGGGAGAGGGGAAAACGTTTGTTGAATCTGCATCTTGGTGAGCTCCTTGCCTTGCTGGAGACGTCACACTGTTCAGTTTGTGGAAGTCTATCATGATCCTGTTGAGGTTGAGGTTGTTCAACAAGTCAGGCTACATGAGAGGATGGTGTGCAGAAGGAATCTATGTTCTTTTTTGCAACATTTTCGACCTTCTTCTATTGGATAGAAGGTTCTTGGGGTGAGGTTGTAGTGGTTCCAATGTCCTTCTGTTTCCCTTTTGAATAGATTCTGAAGAAGATGAATTTTGCAGTATGAGATACTACCTTCCGATACTTTTTTGGTGGAACAGTAGTCGGAACTACCTCTGGTATTCTATAGAGATGACCCCTCAAAGTAACAATGACACTGTGGGATCGAGACTCGTGAACATCATGGCGCTTCCACATATATGGTTGGCCCAAGAGAACATCAAAGACATCAAGTAGGGAAACATCACATAATACCTCATCCTTCAAGGGATGGATTCCGTATGACAACCGAAACTACTAGCTGACATGAAGATCTTGTCCTTCCTGAAGCCACCCAATGTTTTATGGTTGCAGGTGTGGTGTTGTCTACAATCCCAACTATTTGATGACCTCTGCTGAGATGAGGTTCTTTTGGCTTCCGCTCTCAACAATAAAATGTAGCAGGGTCATCTTCACCCACATCTGTGAATGAAAAAGGCACTCCCCCTCTTCAAGATCTGTTGGTTCTTCTAATTGAATTGTGGTAGTCGCGACAATAGTAGTGGGGTATGTGTCAATGATATTTCCTTTACCAATATTTTTAGAATCATATTTTGAATCACGGTTCGACTCCTTGTCTTTGATCTCGGATCCCAATGACTGTTTCGAGCAACATTCATTGGTATTGTGCCAGGGGATTTTGTTTAAATTGCACCATTTTTCAGTTTCCTTCTTTTTCTTTCTGTGACCCTTCTTTTCCTGTGTTTTGGACTGGTTTTTGGGAGACTGTTTGTTAGGGACACCTTTGTCATACTTTGGTTGTTGCGGATTTGCAGAACCAAAATACTGCTTGTTCTGGTACTTAATTTCTGCTCGATTTTAACAACATATCAATAGGCAGCACCGAGTGATGAGATGTCCGAAAAATCCATTTTAGTTTGGATGTATCTGTGTAGAGCCCCACTATATTTCAAAACCAAATGTCATTCGGAGAATTTGATACCTAGTTTGGTGGGCAAGGTATGGAAGGTATCGGTGAAATTCGGAAGTTCTTTTCCCCTCTCTGGCCACAGTGTGATCCACCTCATGTATTGGTCGTCATAGTTTCCAATAGGGTAATATTGTTCCTTTACTGCATCAACAAAAAAATCCCAATTGGGATTAGGCCCATATATTTCAGACTCCTCTGTGGAACTCTGCTCCCAATACATTTCCCACAAATGTTTGACATGGCAGAGAGATTTAATTAGTGTGAAGGTGATCTTTAATTTTTCAAAAAATTTGTGAAGAGAGAAATAGCCTTCTAGTATATTTCACCATTTGTCTAGGGCTTCTGCATCTATCTGTCCTTCAAATAGAGGAATATCAAAATTAACTTGTACCTTGAAAGGCGAGGTGTCTCCAAAGTGGTCGCTTGATGAAGATGCGCCTGAGGCTCTAAAGGCCTTATTACAATAAACAGGAATGCCAAAAACCCTAGACATCCAAAAACCTAACCCTAGGAGATGAAGCACCAAAAGTCATGTGGGCCGCGTTTGGGTAAGTGAGTACATCAACTTCTCGGTGTCGTAACATTTCCATACGATCTTCATTTTAGGCGTGTGATATCTCATTGGAAAGGTATCGTCAAGGAGATTCATTTTGGGAGCTCAATCATGCCTTCAACTATCATTGAGAAACTTGATCTCGAAAAACCTTCATTTGGGCCCTCAAAATGGCCCCAAAAGTTAAAAACTGCTAAAAATAGTAAATTACCAAAATTGCCAGAAAACTGTTTTGAGCCAGTCAGAAAAGGTAGGTAGCCACCGATATACACTTGGATCAATCCTCCCTTCTTAGGAAGAAATGGTCTCCACTGTGTTCAATTCCCGGGGGAGAGGTAAAAGCATTTTCTAAATCTGCATCTTGGTGAGTTGCTTTCCTTGCTTGAGACGTCGCGTTGCATAGTTTCTTGAAGTATGTCACGAACCTATAGAGGTTGATTTTGATCAAAAATTTCGGCTACATGAGAGGAAGGTGTGAAGAAGGAATCTTTGCACTTTCCTGCAACCTTGTCGACCTGCTTCTGTTGGATATAAGGTGCTTGGGATGAGGTTGTAGTGCTTCCAATGTGATTTTGTTCCCCTTTTGAACAGGTTGTGAAGAAGTTGAATTTTGCAGTATGAGATACTACCTTGTAGCACTTTTTTGGTAGAACAGTAGTCGAAGCTACCTCTGGTATTCTATAGAAATGACCCCCTAAAGTAACAATGACACTGTGGGGTCGAGACTCATAAACAACATGGCGCTTCCACATATATGGTTGGCCCAAGAGAACATCACAAACATCCAGTGGGGAAACATCACATAATACCTTGTCCTTGAAGGGCTGGATACCACATGACAATCGAAACTATTGGCTGACATGAAGATCTTATCCTTGGCGAAGCCACCCGATGTTGTATGGCTGTGGGTGTGGTGTTGTCGACAATCCCAACTATTTGATGACCTCTGCTGAGATGAGGTTCTTCTAGCTTCCACTATCAACAATAAAATGTAGCAGGTTTCCCTTCACCCACATATGTGAATGAAAAATGCACTCCCCCTGTTTAGGATCTGTTGGTTCTTCTAGTTGAATTGTGGCGGTCGTGATAATATTAGTGGGGTCTACATCAATGATCTATCCTTTACCAGTATTTTCAGAATCAGATTCTGAATCAGGGTTCAACTCCTTGTCTTTGATCTCGGCCACCTATGACTATTTTGAGAGACATTCCTCGGTGTTGTGCTAGGGGATTTTGTGGAAATCATACCATTTTCTGGTGTCCTTATTTGTCTTCCGGTGACCCTTCTTTTCCTATGTCTTGGACTGGTTTCGAGAGACTGTTTGTTAGGGATATCTTTTTCATAATTTGGTTGTTGCAGCTTTGCAGATCCAAAATCCTGTTTGTTCTGGTGCTTAAATTTATGCATGATTTTAGCAACATATCGATAGGCAGCACCGAGTGATGGGATGTCTAGAAAATCCATTTCAGTTTGGATGTATCTATGTAGAGCCCCAAGGTATTTCAGAACCAAATGTTGTTCGGATTCTATGATACCCAGCTTGGTGCACAAGGTATGGAAGGTATCGGTGAAATCTAGAACTGTTTGGCCCCTCTCTTGCTGCAGTGTGGTCCATATCATGTACTAGTCCTCATAGTTTCCAACAGGGTAATATTGTTCCTTTATTGCATCCACAAAAAAATACCAAGTGGGATCGGACCCATATATTTCAGACTCCTCTGTGGAACTCTCCTCCTAATAAATTTCCCACAAATGTTTGACATGGCAGAGAGATTTAAGGAGTGCGAATGTGATCTTTTCTTTGTTGTAAATTTTTTTAACAAAGAAATAAACTTCTATTATATTTAACCACTTGTCTAGGGCTTCTTCATCTATCTGTCCTTCAAATACAGGAATATCAAAATTAAATTGTACCTTGAAAGGAGAGGTGCCTCCAAAGTGGTCGCTTGGTGAAGATGTGTCTGAGGCTCTAAAGGCCTTTTTACAATAAACAGGAATGTCAAAAACCCTATACATCCAAAAACCTAAACCTAGGATATGAAGCACCAAAAGTCATGTGGGCCTCGTTTGGGTAAGTGAGTACATCAACTTCCCGATGTCGTAACATTTGCATACAATCTTTGTTTTAGGCGTGTGATAGCTAGTTGGAAAGGTATCATCAAGGAGATTCATTTTGGGGGCTCAATGATGACTTCAAATATTATTGAGAACCTTGATCTTGAAAAACCTTCATTTGGGCCCTCAAAATGGCCCCGAAAGTTAAAAACTGCTAAAAATAGTAAATTGAAAAATTTGCCAGAAAACTATTTTGAGCCAGTCGGAAAAAGTGTGTGGCCACTGATATCCACCTAGATAAATGGTCTCCATTGTGGTGAGTTCCCAGGGGAGAGGTAAAAGCGTTTGTTGAATATGCATCTTGGTGAGCTGCATTCCTTTTTGGAGACGTTGCGTTGCTTAGTTTTTGGAAGTCTGTCATGATCCTGTTGAGGCTGAGTTTGTTCAAAAAGTCTAGCTACATTAGAGGACAATGTGAATAAGGAATATTTTCACTTTGCTACAACCTTATTGACCTGCTTCTGTTGGATATAAGGTGCTTGGGGCGAGGTTGTAGTGGTTCTAATGTCCTTTTGTTCCCCTTTTGAACAGATTGTGAAAAAGCTGAATTTTGCAGTATGATATACTACCTTGCAACACTTTTTTGGTGGAATAGTAGTCTAACCTACCTCTGGTATTCTATAGAGATGATCCCCCAAAGTAACAATGACACTGTAGGGTTGAGACTCATAAACAACATGGCACTTCCACATATATGGTTGGCCCAAGAGAACATCACATACATCCATTGGGGAAACATCACATTATACCTCGTCCTTGAAGGGTTGGATGCCGAATGACAATTGACACTGTTGTTTGGGTGTGGTGTTGTCGAAAATCCCAACTGTTTGATGACCTCTGCTAAGATGAGGTTCTTCTAGCATCCACTATCAGCAGTAAAATGTAGCAGGTTCCCCTTCACCCACATATGTGGATTAAAAAGGTGCTACCCCTCTTCAGGATCTGTTGGTTCTTCTAGTTGAATTGCGGATATCGCAACAACAACAGTGGGGTCTGCATCAATGATATTTCCTTTACTATTATTTTCATAATCAAATTATGAATCAAGGTTCGACTCCTTGTCTTTGATCTCAGCCACCAATGACTGTTTCGAGCGACATTCATCAGTGTTGCGCCAGGGGATTTTATGGAAATCGCACCATTTTCTGGTGTCCTTCTTTGACTTCCCATGACCCTTCTTTTCCTGTGTCTTGGACTGGTTTTGGGAGACTGCTCATTAGGGCCATTTTTTTCATACTCTAGCTGCTGCGACTTTGCAAAACCAAAATCCCATTTGTTTTGGTGCTTAAATTTCCGCTTGATTATACCATCATATCGATAGGCAGGACCGAGTGATGATATGTCTAGAAAATCCATTTTAGTTTGGATGTATCTGTGTAGAGCCCCACAGTATTTCAGAACCAAATGTCATTTGGAGTCTTTGATACCTAGCTTGGTGCGAAAGGTATGAAAGGTATTGGTGAAATACGGAATTGCTTGGCCCCTCTCTTGCCGCAGTGTGGTCCATCTCATGTACTGTTCCTCATAGTTTCCAACAGGGTAATATTGTTCATTTACCGCATCCACAAAAAAATCCCAAGTTGGATCGGACCCATATATTTCAGACTCCGCTGTGGAAATCTCCTCCCTATAAGCTTCCCAGCAATGTTTTACATGTGGGAGAGCTTTAAGGAGTGCAAAGGTGATCTTTTCTTTGTTTGAAAATTTGTGAACATAGAAATAACCTTCTAGTATATTTAACCATTTGTCTAGGGCTCCTGCATCTATTTGTCCTTCAAATACAGGAATATCAAAATTAACTTGTACCTTGAAAGGAAAGGTGCCTCCAAAGTGGTGATTTGATGAAGATGTGCCTGATGCTATCGGCAGGTGTTGAAGGATGTGGGAAAAAATCTCCATCATTTCATCCCTTTGTCATGTGAGAGCTTGCTCAAGCAACAAATTGATAGGATCGTCTGCTCCAACGTTTTTCTTTTCTTTCGATATTGAGGGTTTCTTGGGTGTGTGAGAGAAATTTTATTCAAGAGATACAGGATCGAGACCCAACTTTCTATACTTGTACCTCATTGGGTACATGTACTGAAAAAACGATCAAGAACACCTTGCTCATATACCACTAATCCGGATTATTTTCCGCAAGAAATTAGAGCGGAGATATAATAAAGAAATGCACAGAGATATCGCATATATCGAATAATCTAACAGAAATATATCAGAGATGAAACCATAAACACATAGATATAGTAATACATGATTTCTATTAATGAAAGAAATGTACAGAGACTGTAAAAATACAGAGTGAAAGACTCGCTAGAATGGTGGCAACTTATCTCTGAGAAGGGATGTGATGGCTACTCGCATTCGAAAGAAGATGATTACAATGAGGCTCTAAAGGCATTTTTATAATAAACAGGAATTTCAAAAACCCTATACATCCAAAAACCTAACCCTAGGAGATAAAGTGCCAAAAGTCATCTGGGCCCCGTTTGGGTAAGTGAGTACATCAACTTCCCGAGGTCGTAACTTTTGCATACGATCTTTGTTTTAGGTGTGTGATAGCTCATTGGAAAGGTATATTAGAGGAGATTAATTTTGGGGGATCAATCATGCCTTTATCTATCATTGAGAACCTAGAACTCGGAGAACCTTCATTTGATTCCTCAAAATGGCCTCGAAGTTAAAAACTGCTAAAAATAGTAAATTGCCAAAATTGCCAGAAAACTGTTTTGAGCTAGTCGAAAAAGGTTGGTGGCCACCGATATCCACCTGGATCAATCCTCCCTCCTTAGGAAGAAATGTTCTCCATTGCGTTGATTTCCCGGGGGAGAGGGAAAAGTGTTTGTTGAATCTTCATCTTGGTGAGTTGTTTTCCTTGTTGGAGACGTCATGATGCACAGTTTGTGGAAGTCTGTCATGTTTATATTGAGGCTAAGGTTGTTCAAATAGATAGGATACATGAGAGGACAGTGTGCATAAGGAATATCTATGCTTTGTTGCAACCTTGTCGACCTGCTTCCATTGGATATAAGGTTCTTGGGGCAAGGTATTAGTGGTTCCAATGTCCTTCTGTTCACCTTCTTTATAGATTGTGAAGAAGCTGAATTTTCCAGTATGAGATACTACCTTGTGAAACTTTTTTGGTGGAAAAGTTGTTAGAACCACCTCTGGTATTCTATAGAAATGACCACCCAAAGTAAAAATGACACTGCGGGGTCGAGAATCATAAACAACATGCTGCTTCCACATATATGGTTAGCCCAAGAGAACATCATAGACATCTAATGGGGCAACATCACATCATACCTCGTACTTGAAGGAATGGATGTTGTATGACAATCGTCACTGCTGGTTGACACAAAGATATCATCCTTGGTGAAGCCACACGATGTTGTATGGTTGTGGGTGTGGTGTTGTCGATAATGCCAACTATTTGAAGACCTCTCCTGAGATGAGGTTCTTTTGGCTTCCGCTATCAACAATAAAATAGCGGGGTCCCCTTCACCCACATCTGTGAATGAAAAATGTGCTCCCCCTCTTGAGGATCTATTGGTTCTTCTAGTTGAATTGTGATGGTCGAGACAATAGTAGTGGGGTCTATGTCAATGATCTATCCTTTACCAGTATTTTCAAAATCAGATTTAGAATGAGGGTTCAACTCCTTGTCTTTGATCTCAGCCACCAATGACTGTTTCGAGCGACATTCATCGGTGTTGTGCCAGGGGATTTTTTAGAAATCGCACCATTTTCCAATGTCCTTCTTTGTCTTCCCGTGACCCTTCTTTTCTTGTGTCTTGGACTAGTTTTAGGAAGACTGTTTGTTAGGGATGTCTTTGTCATACTTTTTTTGTTGCAGATTTGTAGAACTAAAATCCCGTTTATTCTGGTGCTTAAATTTTTGTTCGATTTTAACAACATATCGATAGGCAGCACTGAGTGATGAGATGTCCAAAAAATCCATTTCAGTTTGGATGTATCAGTGTAGAGCCCCATGGTATTTTAGAACCAAATATCATTTGGAGACTTTGATACCCAGCCTGGTGCACAAGGTATGGAAGGTATTGGTGAAATCTAGAACTTCTTGGCCCCTCTCTTGCTGCAGTGTTGTCCATATCATGTATTGGTCCTCATAGTTGCCAACAGGGTAATATTGTTCCTTTACCACATCCAAAAAAAAATCCCAAGTGGGATTGGACCCAAATATTTCAGACTCCTCTGTGGAACTCTGCTCCCAATACGTTTCCCATCAATGTTTGACATGGGGGAGAGATTTAAGCAGTGCAAAGGTGATCTTTTCTTTATCGGAAAAATTGTGAATAGATAAATAACCTTCCAGTATATTTAACCATTTGTATAGGGATTCTGCATCTATATGTACTTCAAATACAGGAATATCAAAATTAACTTGTACCTTGAAAGGTAAGGTGCCTTCAAAGTGGTCACTTGATGAAGATACACCTGATGCTATCGGCAGGCGTTAAAGGATGTGGCCAAATTTCTCCATCATTTCATCCGTCTGTCGCATCAAAAGCTTGCTCAAGAAACAAATTGATAGGATCGTCTGCTCCGTCGTTTTTCTTTTCTTCCTCCATTGAGGGTTTCTTGGGTGTGCGAGAGCGATTGTCTTCAAGAGAGACAATCTCGATACCCAAGTTTATATACTTGGACCTCGTCGGGGACATGCACTAAAAAAATGATCAAGAATAACTTTCTCTGATACCACTGATCCGAATTATTTTCAGCACGAAATGAGAGCGGAGATATAATAAAGAAATGCATAGAATGTTGGTATCTTATCTCTGAGAAGAGATGTGACGGCTACTCTCATTTGCAAGAAGATGGTTACAATGAGGATTTGAAGGAATTTTTACAATAAACAAGTATTCCAAAAACCCTATACATCCAAAAACCTAACCCTAGGAGATGAAGTGCCAAAAGTCATGTGGGCCCCATTTGGGTAAGTGAGTACATCAACTTCTCCGGGTCATAACTTTTGCATACGATCTATGTTTTAGGCGTGTGATACCTCATTGGAAAGGTATCCTCGATGAGATTCACTTTGGGGGATCAATCATGTCTTCATATATCATTGAGAACCTCAGTCTCTAAAAACCCTCATTTGGGCGCTCAAAATGGCCCTAAAAGTTAAAAACTGCTAAAATTAGTAAATTGCCAAAATTGCCAAAAAACTGTTTTGAGCCAATCGAAAAAGGTAGGTGGCCACTGATATCCACCTGGATCAATCCTGCCTCCTTAGGAAGCAATGGTATCCATTGCATTGAGTTACCAGGTGAGAGGGAAAAGTGTTTGTTGAATCTGCATCTTGGTGAGCTTCTTGTCTTGCTGGAGATGACCTGCTTCTGCTGGATAGAAGGTGCTTGGGGAGAGGTTGTAGTGGTTCCAATATCCTTCTATTCCCCTTTTCAATAGATTGTGAAGAAGTTTAATTTTTTTGTATGAGATACTATCTTGTGACACCTTTTTTTTGGATGTTGTATGACAATCGACACTATTGGCTGACATGGAGATCTCATCCTAGGCGAAGCCACCCGATGTTGTATGGTTGTGGGTGTGGTGTTCTCGACAATCCCAACTGTTTGATGATCTCTCCTGAGATGAGGTTCTTCTGGCTTCCGTTATCAACAATAAAATGTAGCGGGCTCCCCTTCACCCACATCTATGAATAAAAAAGGTGCTCCCCCTCTTTAGGATCTATTTATTCTTCTGGTTGAATTGTGACAATCACGACAATAGAAGTGGGGTCTTCATCAAAGATCTGTCCTTTACCACTATTTTTAGAATCAGATTCTGAATAAGGATTCAGCTCCTTGTTTTTAATCTCGACCACCAATGACTGTTTCGAGCGACATTCATTGGCGTTCTGCCAGGACCTTTTGTGGAAATCGCACCATTTTTTGATGTCCTTATTTGTCTTCCCATGACCCTTCTTTTCCCATGTCTTGGATTGGTTTTCGGGAGATTGTTTGTTAGGGCCGTCTTTGTCATACTTTGGTTGTTGTGAATTTTTCAGAACCAAAATACCATTTGTTCTGGTGCTTAAATTTCTTCTCAATTTTAACTTCTTAAATCAATTTTATTTTGGATGTATCTGTGTAGAGACCCATGATATTTCAGAACCAAATGTCTTTCAGAGTCTTTGATACCCAGTTTGGTGCACAAGGTATGGAAGGTATTGGTGAAATCTGGAACTTCTTGACCCCTCTTATGTCGTAGTGTGGTCCATCTCATGTACTGGTCCTCATAGTTTCCAATAGGGTAAAATTGTTCCTTTACCACATCCACAAAAAAATTCCAAGTGGGATCGGACCCATATATTTCATACTCCTCTGTGTAACTCTACTCCCAATAAGTTTCCCACCAACATTTGATATGGGGGAGAGCTTTAAGGAGTGCAAATGTGATCTTTTCTTTGCCAGAAAATTTGTGAACAGAGAAATAACCTTCTAGTAGATTTAACCATTTGTCTAGGGTTTCATTTTTCAGTCTCAATCATGCCTTTGGGTATCATTGAAAACCTATATCTCAAAATCCCTTCATTTGGGCCCTCAAAATGACCTCGAAAGTTAAAAACTGTTAAAAATAGTAAATTGTTGAAATTGCCAAAAACTATTTTGAGCCAGTCGAAAAAGGTGGGTGGCCATCGATATCCACCTGGATCAGTACTCCCTCCTTAGGAATCAATGCTCTCCATTGCGTTGAGTTCCCCAGAGAGAGGGGAAATCATTTGTTGAATCTGCATCCTGGTGAGCTACTTTCCTTGCATGAGATGTCGCGTTGCTCAGTTTGTGGAAGTCTGTCACGAACTTGTTGAGGTTGAGGTCATTCAACAAGTCGGGCTACATGAGAGGAGGGTGTGCAGAAGGAATCTTTGCACTTTGTTGCAACCTAGTCGACCTACTTATGTTGGATAGAAGCTGCTTGGGGTGAGGTTGTAGTGGTTCCAATGTCCTTTTGTTTCCCTTTTGAACAAATTATGAAGAAGCTAAATTTTTCCATATGAGATACTACCTTGCAACACTTTTTTGGTGGATGAGTAGTCGAAACTACCTCTGGTATTCTATAGAGATGACCCCCCAAAGTAACAATGACACTGCAGGGTCGAGACTCATAAACAACATGGCGCTTCCACATATATGGTTGGCCCAAGAGAACATCATAGACATCTAGTGGGGAAACATCACATAATACCTCGTCCTTGAAGGGTTGGATGATGTATAACATCGACACTACTAGCTGACACGAAGATCTTGTCCTTGGCAAAGCCACTCAATGTTGTATGGTTGCGGGTGTGGTGTTCTCGACAATCCAAAATGTTTGATGACCTCTGCTTAGATGAGGTTCTTCTGGCTTCCACTATCAACAATAAAATGTAGCGGGGTCCCCTTCACAAAAATCTGTGAAAGAAAAAGGTGCTCCACCGCTTCAGGATCTGTTGATTCTTTTGGTTGAATTGTGGTGGTCTCAACAATAACAGTGGGGTCTACGTCAATAATCTATACTTTACCAGTATTTTCAGAATCAGATTCTGAATCAGGGTTTGACTCTTTGTCTTTGATGTTGGCCACCAATGAATATTTCGAGTGACATTCATCGGTGTTGTGCCAGAGGCGTTTGTGGAAATCGCACCATTTTCTAGTGTCCTTCTTTGTCTTCCCGTGACCCTTATTTTCTTATGTCTTGGACTGTTTTTTGGGAGACCGTTTATCAGGTCCATCTTTGTCATACTTTGGTTGTTACGGATTTTCAGAACCAAAATCTTGTTTGTTCTGGTGCTTAAATTTCTTCTTGATTTTAACAGCATATTGATAGGCAGCACCGAGTGATAAGATGTCCAAAAAATCCATTTTAGTTTGGATGTATCTATGTAGAGGCCCACGGTATTTATGAACCAAATGTCATTCAGAGTCTTTGATACCCAGCTTGGTGCACAAGGTATGGAAGGTATTGGTGAAATACGGAACTGTTTGGCCCCTCCCTTGTCGCAATGTGGTCCATCTCATGTACTGGTCTTCATAGTTTCCAATAGGGTAATATTGTTCCTTTACCGCATCCACAAGAAAATCCCAAGTGGGATCAGACCCATATATTTCAAACTCCTCTATGGAACTCTACTCCCAATAAGTTTCCCACCAATGTTTGACATGGGGGAGAGATTTAAGGAGTTTGAAGGTGATCTTTTCTTTGTCGAAAAATTTGTGAACAGAGAAATAACCTTCTAGTAGATTTAACCATTTTTCTAGGGATTCTACATCTATTTGTCCTTCAAATACATGAATATCAAAATTAGCTTGTACCTTGAAAGGCGAGGTGCCTAAAAAATGGTCAGTTGATGAAGATGCACCTGATGCTATCGACAGGTGTTGAAGGATGTGAACAAAATTCTCCATCATTTCGTCCCTCTATCGCATGAGAGCTTGCTCAAGAAACAAAATGATAGGATCGTTCACTCCATCATTTTTCTTTTTCTCCTCCATTGAGGGTTTCTTGGGTGTGCAAGACCAATTTTCTTCAAGAGATAAAATATCGAGACCCAACTTTCCATACTCGGACATCGTCGGGGACATGCACTGAAAAAATGATCAAAGAACAACCTGCTTTGATACCACTCATCCGAATTATTTTCGGCACGAAATGAGAGTGGAGATATAATAAATAAATGCAAAAAGATATCACGTATATCCAATAATATAAGAGAAATATATTAGAGATGAAACCATAAACACAGAGATACTATAATACACGATTTCTATTAATGAAATAAATGTACAGAGACTATAAAAATACAGAGTGAAAGACTCGCCAGTATGGTGGCAACTTATCTTTGAGAAGATATGTGACAGCTACTTGCATTCACAAGAAGATGGTTACAATGAGGCTTTGAAGGAATTTTTAAAATAAAAAAGAATGTCAAAAACCCTAGACATTCAAAAACCTAACCATAGGAGATGAAGCGCCAAAAGTCATGTGGGTCCCTCAACTTCCTGGGGTCGTAACTTTTGCATACGATCTTCGTTTTAGTCATGTGATAGCTCGTTGGAAATGTATCAACGAGGAGATTCATTTTGGGGGATAAAACATGCCTTTGGATATAATTGACAACCTATATCATGAAAAAACTTCATTTTTTCCCTCAAAATGGTCACGAAAGTTAAAAACTATTAAAAATAGTAAATTGCCAAAATTGTCAGAAAAGATGGGTGGTCACCGATATACACCTGGATAAATCCTCCTTCATTAGGAAGAAATGGTATCCATTGTGTTGAGTTCCTGGGGGATATGGAAAAGCATTTTTGAATCTTCATCTTGGTGAGCTGCTTGCCTTGCTGGAGATGTTGCGTTGCTCAATTTGTGGAAGTCTGTCACGAACCTGTTGAGGCTGAGGTTGTTCAAAAAGTTAGGCTAGATGAGAGGACGGTGTGCAGAAGGAATCTTTTCATTTTTCTGCAACCTTGTCGACCTGCTTCTGTTGGATAGGAGGTTCCTGGGGTGAGGTTTCAGTTGTTTCAATGTCCTTTTGTTCATCTTTTGAACAAATATTGAATAAGCTGAAGTTTGCAGTATGAGATACTACCTTGTGACACTTTTTTGGTGGAACATTAGTCGGAACTACCTCTAGTATTCTATAGAGATAACCCCCCAAAGTAACAATGACACTGCGGGGTTGAGACTCATAAACAACATGGCACTTCCACATATATGGTTGGCCCAAAAGAACATCACAGACATCCAGTGGGGAAACATCACATAGCACCTCGTCCTTGAAGGGTTGGATGCCATATGAAAATCAACACTGATGGCTGACATGAAGATATTCTTCTTGGCGAAGCCACCCGATTTTCTATGGCTGCGGGTGTGGTGTTGTCAACAATCCAAACTGTTTGACGACTTCTGCTGAGATGAGGTTTCTTTTTCTTTTGATATCAACAATAAAATGTAGTGGCATCCCCTTCACCCACTTCTATGAATGAAAAAGATGCTCCCCCTCTTAAGGATTTGTTGGTTCTTCTGGTTGAATTATGGTGGTCGGGACAATAACAGTGTGGTCTTCATCAATGATCTGTTCAGGGTTCGGATCTTAAATTAGGGTTCGTCTCCTTGTCTTTGATCTTGGCCACCAATGACTGTTTTGAGCCACATTGATCGGTGTTGTACTAGGGGATTCTATGGAAATCGCACTATTTTCTAGTGTCCTTCTTTGTCTTCCCGTGACCCTTCTTTTCATGTGTCTTGGACTGGTTTTTGGGAGACTGTTTATTAGGGAAGTCTTTGTCATACTTTGGCTGTTGCGGATATGCAAAACAAAAATCCCATTTGTTTCAGTGCTTTAAATTATGCTCGATTTTAATAGCATATCGATAGGCAGAACCGAGTGATGAGATGTCCATAAAATCCATTTCAGTTTGGATGTATCTGTGTAGAGCCCCACAGTATTTTAGAACCAAATATCATTCAGACTCTTTGATACCCAGCTTGGTGCACAAGTTATGGAAGGTATTTGTGAAATCTGTAACTTCTTGGCCCCTCTCTTGCTGCAGTGTTGTCCATCTCATTTACCGGTCCTCATAGTTGCCAACAAGGTAATATTGTTTCTTTACCGCATCCACAAAAAAATCCCAAGTAGAACCGGACACATATATTTCAGACTCCTCTATGGAACTCTACTCCCAATAAGTGTCCCACCAATGTTTGACATGGGGGAGAGCTTTAAGGAGTGCAAAGGTTATCATTTCAATGTCGGAAAATTTGTAAACAAAGAAATAACCTTCTAGTAGATTTAACCATTTGTGTAGGGCTTCTACATCTATCTGTCCTTCAAATACATGAATATCATAATTAAATTGTGCCTTGAAAGGAGAGGTGTCTCCAAAGTGGTTGCTTTATGAATATGCGCCTGATCCTATCGGTACGTGTTGAAGGATGTGGGAAAAATTCTCCATCATTTCGTCCCTCGGACGCATGAGAGCTTGCTCAAGCAACAGATTGATAGGATCGTCTGCTCCGTCATTTTTCTTCTCTTCCGCCATTGAGGGTTTCTTGGGTGTGCGAGAGTGATTTTATTCAAGGGAGACAAGCTCGAGACCCAACTTTATATACTTGAACCTCATCGGGGACATGCATTGAAAAAACGATCAAGAACAGCCTGCTTTGATACCACTGATCCGGATTATTTTCGGCACGAAATGAGAGCGAAGATATAATAAAAAAATGCACATAGATATTGTGTATATCCAATAATATAACATAAATGTATCATATATGCAACCATAAACATAGAGATACAGTAATACATGATTATTATTAATGAAATAAATGTACAGAGATTGTAAAAATACAAAGTGAAAGACTCGCTAGAATGGTGGCAACTTATCTCTGAGAAGAGATGTGACGGCTACTCGCATTCGCAAGAAGATGGTTACAATGAGGATCTAAATGCCCTTTTACAATAAACAGGAATTCCAAAAACCATAGACATCCAAAAACCTAACCCTAGGAGATGAAGCACCAAAAGTCATGTGGGCCCCATTTGGGTAAGTGAGTACATCAACTTTTCGGTGTCGTAACTTTTGCATACTATATCTGTTTTAGGCGTGTGATATATCGTTGGAAAGGAATCATTGAGGAGATTTAGTTTTGGGTCTCAATCATGCCTTCATGTATCATTGAGAACCTAGATCTTGAAAAACCTTCATGTGGGCCCTCAAAATGGCCCCTGAAGTTAAAAACTGTTAAAAATAGTAAATTGCCAAAATTGACAGAAAACTATTTTAAGGCAGTCGGAAAAGGTGGCTCACCACCAATATCCACCTGGATCAATCCTCCCTCCTTAGGAAGAAATGGAATCCATTGCGTTGATTTCTCGAGGGAGAGGGAAAACCATTTGTTGAATCTACATCTTGGTGAGTTGCGCGCCTTGTTGGAGACGTCACATTGCTCAGTTTGTGGAAGTCTGTCACGAACCTGTTGAGGCTGAGGTTGTTCAACAAGTTTGGCTACATGAGAGGACGGTGTGCAGAAGGAATCTTTTTTCTTTTTTGCAACCTTGTTGACCTTCTTTTGTTTGATAGAAGGTGCTTGGGTCAAGGTTGTAGTGGTTTCAATGTCCTTCTGTTCCCCTTTTGAAAAGATTGTGAAGAATTTGAATTTTGTAGTATGAGATACTCCCTTGTGACACTTTTTTGGGGGAAGAGTAGTCAGAACTACCTATGGTATTCTATAGAGATGACCCCCCAAAGTAACAATGACACTGCGGGGTCGAGACTCATAAACAACACGGTGCTTCGACATATATGGTTGGCCCAAGAGAACATCACATACATCCAGTGGGGAAACATCACATAATACCTCGTCCTTGAATGGTTGGATGCCATATGACAATCAAAACTGCTAGCTGACATGAAGATCTCATCCTTGGTGAAGCCACCTGATGTTATATGGCTATGGGTATGGTGTTGTCGACAATCCTAACTATTTGACGACCTATGTTGAGATGAGGTTCTTTTGGATTCTGCTATCAACAATAAAATGTAGTTGGGTACCCTTCAACAACATCTTTGAATAAAAAAGGTGCTCCCCCTCTTCAGGATCTATTTATTCTTCTGGTTGAATTGCGACTGTCGCAATAATAGCAGTGGGGTCTGCGTCAATGATCTGTCATTTACCAGTATTTTCAGAATCAGATTCTGAATCAGAATTCAGGTCCTTGTCTTGAATCTCATCTACCAATGACTGTTTCAAGAAACATTCATTGGTGTTGTGCCAGGGGATTTTGTTGAAATCACACCATTTTTCGATGTCACTCGTTGTCTTCCCATGACCCTTCTTTTCCTGTGTCTTGGACTGGTTTTTGTGAGACTGTTTGTTAGGGCCGTCTTTGTCATACTTTGGTTGTTGTGGATTTGCAGAACCAAAATCCTGTTTTTTTTTATGCTTAAATTTATGCTCGATTTTAACTGCATATCGATAAGCAACACCGAGTGATGAGATGTCTAGAAAATCCATTTCAGTTTGGATGTATCTGTGTAGAGCCCCACAGTATTTCAGAACCAAATGTCATTCAAAGTCTTTGATACCTAGCTTTTTGTGCAAGGTATGGAAGGTATTGGTGAAATCTAGAACTGCTTGGCCCCTCTCTTGTCGTAGTGTGGTCCATCTCATGTACTATTCTTCGTAGTTTCCAACAGGGTAATATTGTTCCTTTACCGCATCCACAAAAAAATCCCAAGTGGGATCGGACCCATATATTTCATACTCCTCTGTGGAACTCTGCTCCCAATAAGTTTCCCACCAATGTTTGACATGGGGGAGAGATTTAAGGAGTGCGAAGGTGATCTTTTCTTTGTTGGAAAATTTGTGAACAGAGAAATAACCTTCTAGTAGATTTAACCATTTGTCTAGGGCTTCTACATCTATTTGTCCTTCAAATACAAGAATATCAAAATTAAATTGTACCTTGAAAGGCAATGTGCAGCCAAAGTTGCCACTTGATGAAGATGCATCTGATGCTATCGACAAACATTGAAGGATGTGGGCAAAATTATCCATCATTTCGTCCCTCTGTCGCGTGAGAGCTTGCTCAAGCAACAGATTGATAGGATCATCTTCTCCATCATTTTTATTTTCTTCTGCCATTAAGGGTTTCTTGGGTGTGCGAGAGTGATTCTCTTCAAGAGAGACAAGCTTGAGACCCAAATTTCTATACTCAAACCTCGTCGGGGACATGCACTAAAAAAACGATCAAGAACAACCTTCTCTGATACCACTGATCCGGATTATTTTCGGCACGAAATGAGAGTGGAGATATAATAAAAAAATGCACAGAGATATCGCATATATCAAATAATATAACAAAAATATATCAGAGATGCAACCACAAACACAGAGATACAGTAATACATGATTTCTATTAATGAAAGAAATGTACAGAGACTTTAAAAATACAGAGTGAAAGACTCGCTACAATGGTGGCAACTTATCTCTGAGAAGAGATTCGAAGGCTACTTGCATTCACAAGAAGATGGTTACAATGAGGCTCTGAAGGCCTTTTTACAATAAATGGGAATGACAAAATCCCTAGACATTCAAAAACTTTACCCTAGGAGTTGAAGCGCCAAACATCATGTTCGCCCTGTTTGGGTAAGTGAGTACATCAACTTCCCGGGGTCGTAACTTTTGCATACGATCTTTGTTTTAGGTGTGTGATAGCTCGTTGGAAAGGTATCTTCAAAGAGATTAATTTTTGGGGATAAATCATGCCTTCAAAAATCATTGAGAACCTTTATCTTAAAAAACCTTCTTTTGGGCCCTTAAAATGGCCCCAAAACTTAAAAAACTGCTAAAAATAGTAAATTGCCAAAATTGCTAGAAAACTGTTTTGAGCCAGTCGAAAAAGGTTGATGGCCACGAATATTCACCTGGATCAATTCTATATCCTTACAAAGAAATGGTATCCATTGTGTTGAGTTCTTGGGGTAGAGGGAAAAGCGTTTACTGAATCTGTATCTTGGTGAGTTGCTTGCCTTGTTGGAGACACTGTGCTGCTCAGTTTGTGGAAGTATGTCATGAACCTGTTCAGGCTGAGGTTGTTCAAAAAGTTGGGCTCTATGAGAGGATGGTGTGCAAAAGGAATCTTTGCGCTTTTATTCAACCTTGTCGACCTGCTTCTGTTGGGTAGAAGGTGCTTGGGGCAAGGTTGTAGTGGTTCCAATGTCCTTTGTTACCCTTTTGAATAGATTGTGAAGAAGTTGAATTTTGCAGTATGAGATACTACCCTGCGAAACTCTTTTGGTGGAACAGTAGTCGAAACTACCCCTGGTATTCTATAGAGACCAGCCCTGAAAATAACAATGACACAACAGGGTCGAGACTCATAAACAACATGGCGCTTCCACATATATGGTTGGCCCAAGAGAACATCACATTCATCCAGTAGGGAAACATCACATAATACCTCATCCTTGAAGGGATGGATTCCATATGAAAATCAACACTACTGGCTGACATGAAGAACTCATCCTTTGGGAAGCCACCCGATGTTGTATGGTTGTGGGTGTGGTGTTGTCGACAATCCCAACTATTTGACGCCTCTGCTGAGATGAGGTTCTTCTGGCTTCCACTATCAACAATAAAATGTAGCAGGGTCCCCTTCACCCACATCTATGAATGAAAAAGGTGCTCCCCCTCTTCAGGATCTGTTGGTTCTTCTGGTTGAATTGTGGTGGTCACAACAGTAGCAGTGGCATCTACATCAATGATCTATCCTTTACCAGTATTTTCATAATCAGATTCTGAATAAAGATTCGGCTCCTTGTCTTTGATATCAACCACCAATGATTGTTTTGAGTGACATTCATCAGTGTTGTGCCAGGGAATTTTGTGGAAATCACACCATTTTCCGGTGTCCTTCTTTGTCTTCTCGTGACCCTTCTTTTCCTGTGTCTTGGATTGGTTTTTGGGAGACTATTTTTTAGGCCCGTCTTTGTCATACTTTGGTTGTTGTGTATTTGTAGAACCAAAATCATGTTTGTTCTAGTGCTTAAATTTCTACTCGATTTTAACAACATATCGATACGCAACACCGAGTGATGAGATGTCTAGAAAATCCATTTCAGTTTGGATGTATCTATGTAGAGCCCCATGGTATTTCAGAACCAAATGTCATTGGGAGTCTTTGATACCGAGCTTGGCGCACAAGGTATGGAAGGTATTGGGGAAATCCATATCTTCTTGGCCCCTCTCTTGCCGAAGTGTGGTCCATCTCATATACTGGTTCTCATAGTTGCCAACAGGGTAATATTGTTCCTTTACCGCATCCACAAAAAAATCCCAAGTGGGATCAGACCCACATATTTCATACTCATCTATGGAACTATGCTCCCAATAAGCTTCCGACCAATGTTTGACATGGGGGAGATCTTTAAGGAGTGCGAAGGTGATCTTTTCTTTACAGAATTTTTTTTGAACAAAGAAATAACCTTCTAGTAGATTTAACCATTTGTCTAGGGCTTCTGCATCTATCTGTCCTTCAAATACAGGAATATCAAAATTAACTTGTACCTTGAAAGGTGAGGTGCCTCAAAATTGGCCACTGATGAAGATGCGCCTAATGTTATCGGTATTCATTGAAGGATGTGGGAAAAATTCTCCGTCATTTTTTCCCTCTATCGCGTGAGAGCTTGCTCAAGCCATAGATTGATAGGACCCTCTTCTCCGTCATTTTTCTTTTCTTCCACCATTGAAAGTTTCATGGGTGTGCGAGAGCGATTTTCTTCAAGAGAGACAAGATCGAGACCCAACTATCTATACTCGGACCTCGTCGAGGGCATGCACTGAAAAAATGATCAAGAACTACCTGCTCTGATACCACTGATCTGGATTATTTTGGGCACAAAATGAGAGCGGAGATATAATAAAGAAATGCACATAGATATCACGTATATCCAATAATATAATAGAAATATATCAGAGATGCAACCATAAACACAGAGATACAATAATACATGATTTCTAATAATGAGAGAAATGTACAGAGACTATAAAAATATAGAGTGAAAGACTCGTTAGAATGCTGACAGCTTATCTCTGAGAATAGATGTGACAGCTACTTGCATTCGCAAGAAGATGGTTACAATGAGGCTCTGAAGGCCTTTTTACAATAAATAGGAATGACCAAAACCCTAGACATCCAGAAACCTAACCCTAGGAGATGAAGCGCCAAAAGTCATGTGGGCCCCATTTGGGTAAGTGAGTACATCAACTTCCCAGGGTCGTAACTTTTGAATACAATCTTTGTTTTAGGAGTTTGATAGATTGTTGGAAAGGTATCATCGTGGAGATTCATTTTTGGGGCTCAATCATGCCTTCGAATATCATCGAGAACCTCGATCTTGAAAAATCTTCATTAGGGCCCTCAAAATGGCCCTGAAAGTTAAAAACTGCTAAAATAGTAAATTGCCAATATTGCCAGAAAACTATTTTGAGCCAGTCGGAAAAGGTGGGTGGCCATCGATATCCACCTGGATCAATCCTCCCTTCTTAGGAAGAAATGGTATCCATTGTATTGAGTTCCCGGGGAAGAGGGAAAAGCATTTGTTGAATCTGCATCTTCGTGAGCTGCAAGCCTTGCTGGAGACATCGCATTGCTCAGTTTGTGGAAGTTTGTCACGAACCTGTTGAGGCTGAGGTTGTTCAACAAGTCGGGCTATATGAGAGAATGGTGTGTAGAAGGAATCATTTTTCTTTGTTGCAACCTTGTCGACCTACTTCTATTGGATAGAAGGTGCTTGGGGCAAGGTTGTAGTGGTTCCAATGTCCTTTTGTTCCCCTTTTGAACAGATTTTGAAGAAGCTGAATTTTGCAGTATGAAATACTACCTTGTGGCACTTTTTTGGTGGAACAATAGTCGAAACTACCTCCAATATTCTATAGAGATGACCCCCCAAAGTAACAATGACATTGTGAGGTCGAGACTCATAAACAACATGGCTCTTCCACATATATGGTTGGCCCAAGAGAACATCACAAACATCCAGTGGGGCAACATCACATAATACCTCTTCCTTGAAGGGATGGATGTCGTATGACAATCAACATTGCTCGCTGACAAGAATATCTCGTCCTTGGTGAAGCCACCCAATGTTGTATGGCTGCAGGTGTCGTGTTGTCGGAAATCCCAACTGGTTGATGAACTTTTCTAAGATGATTTTCTTCTGGCTTCCGCTATAAACAATAAAATGTAGCGGGGTCCCTTTCACCCACATCTATGAATGAAAAAGGTGCTCCCCCTCTTCAGGATCTATTGGTTCTTTTGGTCGAATAGCAGTGGTCGCGCCAATAGCAGTGGGGTTTGTCTCAATGATCTTTCCTTTACCAGTATTTTCAAAATTAGATTCAGAATCAGGGTTCAGCTCCTTGTCTTTGATCTCAACCACCAATGACTATTTCGAGTGACATTCATCGATGTTGTGACAGGGGCTTTTGTGGAAATCGCACCATTTTCCAATGTCCGTCTTTGTCTTCCCGTGACTCTTATTTTATTTTGTGTTGGACTAGTTTTTGTTAGACTATTTTTCAGGGCCATCTTTGTTATACTTTTCTTATTGTGTATTTGCAGAACCAAAATATGATTTGTTCCGGTGCTTAAATTTCTGCTCGATTTTAACAGCATATCGATAGGCAACACCGAATGCTGAGATGTCCAGAAAATCCATTTCAGTTTGGATGTATCTATGTAGAGCCCCACGGTATTTCAGAACCAAATGTCATTTGGAGTCTTTGATACACAGCTTGGTGCACAAGGTATGGAAGGTATTTCTGAAATCTAGAACTGCTTGGCCCCTCTCTTGCCACAGTGTGGTCGATCTCACATACTGGTCCTCATAGTTTCCAATAGGGTAATATTGTTCCTTTACCACATCAACAAAAAAAATACAAAGTGGGATCAGACACATATATTTTAGACTCCTATGTGGAACTCTACTCCCAATAAGTTTCCCACCAGTGTTTGACATGGGGGAGAGCTTTAAGGAGTGCGAAGGTGATCTTTTCTTTGTTGGAAAATTTGTGAACAGAGAAATAACCTTCTAGTAGATTTAACCATTTGTCTAGGGCTTCTGCATCTATCTGTCCTTCAAATATAAGAATATCTAAATAAACTTGTACCTTGAAAGGTGAGGTGCCTCCAAAGTAGTTGCTTGATGAAGATGTGTTTGATGCTATCGGCAAGCGTTGAAGGATGTGGGAAAAATTCTCCATCATTTCGTCTCTCTATCGCATGAGAACTTGCACAAGCAATAGATTGATAGGATCATTTGCTCCGTCATTTTTCTTATCTTCTGCCATTGAGGTTTTCTTGGGTGTGCGAGAGAGATTATATTCAAGAGAGATAAGCTTGAGACCCAACTTTCTATACTTGAACCTTGTCAGGGACATGCACTGAAAAAGCGATCAAGAACAACCTACTTTGATACCACTGATCTGGATTATTTTTGGCACTAAATGGGAGCAGAGATATAATAAAGAAATGCATAGAGATATCCTATATATCCAATAATGTAACAGAAATATATCAGAGATGCAACCATAAACACAAATATACTGTAATAAATGATTAGTATTAATGAAAGAAATGTACAGAGACTGTAAAAATACAGAGTGAAAGACTCGCTAGAATGGTGGCAGCTTATCTTTGAAAATAGATGTGACAGCTACTCGCATTCGCAATAATATGGTTACGATGAGGCTCTCAAGGCATTTTTAGAATAAATAGGAATTAAAAAAACCCTATACATCCAAAAACCTAACCCTAGGAGATGAAGCGCCAAAATTCATGTAGGCCCTGTTTGGGTAAGTGAGTACATCAACTTCCCGGGGTCGTAACTTTTGCAAACGATCTTCATTTTAGGCGTGTGATGGCTCATTGGAAAGGTATCATAGAGGACATTCATTATGGATGCTCAATCATGCCCTTGGATATCATTGAGAATATATATATAGAAAAACCATCACTTGGGCCCTCAAAATGGCCCTGAAAGTTAAAAACTGCTAAAAATAGTAAATTGACAAAATTGCCAGAAAATTGTTTTGAGCCAGTCAAAAAATGTGGGTGGACACCGATATCCACCTGGATCAATCCTCCCTCCTTAGGAAGAAATGGTCTCCATTTATTTGAGTTTTCAGGGGAGAGGGAAAAGTGTTTGCTGAATCTGCATCTTGGTGAGCTACAACTTGCCTTGCTGGAGACATCATGCTGCTCAGTTTGTGGAAGTATGTCATGAACCTGTTGAGTCTGAGGTTGTTCAAATAGTTGGACTACATGAGAGGATGGTGTGCAAAAGGAATCTTTGTACTTTTATGCAACCTTGTCGACCTGCTTCTCTTGGATAGAAGGTGCTTGGGGAGAGGTTGTAGTGGTTTCAATGTCCTTCTGTTCGCCTTTTGAACATATTGTGTAGAAGATAAATTTTGGAGTATGAGATACTACCTTGTGGCACGTTTTTGGTGGAATAGTAGTTGGAACTACCTATGATATTCTATAGAGATGACCCCCCAAAGTAACATTGAAACTGTGGGGTCAAGACTCATAAACAACATGGTGCTTCCACATATATGGTTGGCCCAAGAGACCATCACAGACATCCAGTGGTGTAACATCACATAATACCTCATCCTTGAAGGGATGGATGTCATATGACAATGGACATTGTTGGCTGACACAAAGATCTCGTTCTTGGCGAAGCCACCTGATGTTTTATGGCTATGGGTGTGGTGTTCTTGACAATCCCAACTGTTTGACGATCTCTACTGAGATGAAGTTCTTCTGGCTTCCACTATCAACAATAAAGTGTAGTGGGGTCTCCTTCACCCACATCTGTGAATGAACAAGGTGCTCCCCCTCTTCATGATCTATTGGTTCTTCTAGTGGGGTCTGCACCAATGATCTATTCTTTACCAGTATTTTCAGAATTAGATTTTGAATCAGGGTTCATCTCCATGTCTTTGATCTCAGCCACCAATGACTGTTTCGAGTGACATTCATCGGTGTTGTGCTAGAGTATTTTTTGGAATTTGCACCATTTTCTGGTGTCCTTCTTTGTCTTTCCGTGACCCTTCTTTTCCTATGTCTTGGACTAGTTTTTGGGAGATTGTTTGTTAGGGATGTCTTTTTCATACTTTGGTTGTTTCGGATTTGCAGAACCAAAATCCAATTTGTTTTGGTGCTTAGATTTCTACTCAACTTTAACAACATATCAATAGGCAGGACCGAGTGATGAGATGTCCAGAAAAACCATTTCATTTTGGATGTATCTGTGTAGAGCCCCAAGGTAATTCAGAATCAAATGTCATTCGGAGTCTTTGATACGCAGGTTGGTGCACAAGGTATGGAAGGTATCGGTGAAATCCAGAACTGCTTGGCCCCTCTCTTGCCACAGTGTGGTCCATCTCATGTACTGGTATTTAAGGAGTGCGAAGGTGATCTTTTCTTTGTCAGAAAATTTGTGAACAGAGAAATAATCTTCTAGTAGATTTAACCATTTGTCTAGGGCTTCTGCATCTATATGTCCTTCAAATAAAGGAATATCAAAATTAACTTGTACCTTGAAAGGTGAGGTGCCTCCAATGTGGTCACTTGATGAATATGCACCTGATGCTATCGACAGGCATTGAAGGATGTGGGAAAAATTCTCCATCATTTCGTCCTTCTGTCGTGTGAGAGCTTGCTCAAGCAACAGATTGATAGGATTGTCTTCTCCATCGTTTTTCTTTTCTTCCACCATTGAGGGTTCCTTGGGTGTGCGAGAGTGATTGTATTGAAGAGAGACAAGATCGAGACCCAAATTTCTATACTCGAAATTCATCGGGGACATGCACTGAAAAAACGATCAAGAACAACCTGTTCTGATACCACTAATCTGGATTATTTTGGGCACGAAATGAGAGAGGAGATATAATAAAGAAATGCACAGAGATATCGTGTATATCCAATAATATAACAAAAATAATATCAGAGATGAAACCATAAACACAGAGATACAGTAATACATGATTTCTATTAATGAAAGAAATGTATAGAGACTGTAAACATACAGAGTGAAAGACTCGCTAGAATGGTGGTAGCTTATCTCTGAGAAGAGATTTGATGGCTACTCGCATTCGCAAGAAGATGGCTACAATGAGGCTCTGAAGGAATTTTTACAATAAATAAGAATTCCAAAAACCATAGACATCCAAAAACCTAACACGAGGAGATGAAGCGCCAAAAGTCATGTGGGCCCCGTTTGGGTAAGTGAATACATCAACTTCCCAGGGTCGTAACTTTTGCGTATGATCTCTGTTTTAGGAATGTGACATCTCATTGGAAAGGTATCATCGAGGTGATTCATTTTTTGAGGTCAATCATGCCTTAGTCTGTCATTGAGAACCTTGATATTTAAAAACCTTCATTTGGGCCCTCAAAATGCCCCCGAAAGTTAAAAACTGCTAAAAATAGTAAATTGACAAAATTGACAAAAAACTATTTTGAGCCAGTCGAAAAAGGTGGGTGGCCACCGATATCCACCTGAATCAATCATCCCTCCTTAAAAAGAAATGGTATCCATTGATTTGAGTTCCCAGGGGAGAGGGAAAAGCATTTGTTGAATCTACATCTTGGTGAGTTGCTTGCCTTGTTGGGGCCGTCGTGCTGCTCAGTTTGTGGAATTCTGTCACAAACCTATTGAGGCTGAGGTTGTTCAACAAGTCGAGCTACATGAGAGGACGGAGTGTAGAAGGAATCTTTTCATTTTTCTACAACTTTATTGACCTCATTCTATTGGATAGAAGGTGCTTGCGGCAAGGTTTTAGTGGTTCCAATGTCCTTTTGTTCCCCTTTTGAATAGATTGTGAAGAAGCTGAAGTTTGCAGTATGAGATACTACCTTGTGAAACTTTTTTGGTGGAACAATAGTTGGAACTACCTCTGGTATTCTATAGAGATGACCCCCCAAAGTAACAATGACACTGCATGGATGAGACTCATAAACAACATGGCTCTTCCACATATATGGTTGGCCCAAGAGAACATCAAAAACATCCAGTGGGGCAACATCACATAATACCTCGTCCTTGAAGGGTTGGATGTCGTATGACAATAGACACTGTTGCATGGCTGCAGGTGTGGTGTTGCCAACAATCCCAATTGTTTGATGACCTCTGTTGAGATGAGGTTCTTCTAGCTTCCTCTATCAACAATAAAATGTAGCGGGGCCCCCTTCACCCATGTCTGTGAATAAAAAAGGTGTTGATCCTCTTTAGGATCTATTGATTAGTCTAGTTGAGTTGTGGCGGTCACAACAATAGCAGTGTGGTATGTGTCAATGATCTGTCCTTTACGACTATTTTCATAATCAGATTTTGAATCAGGGTTCATCTCCTTGTCTTTAATCTCATCCACCAATGACTGT
Source organism: Picea engelmannii (assembly GCA_009831015.1). NCBI lineage: Eukaryota > Viridiplantae > Streptophyta > Pinopsida > Pinales > Pinaceae > Picea > Picea engelmannii. The sequence goes on from ML792018.1 coordinate 430,957, forward strand.
TTCGAGCAACATTCATCGGTGTTGTGCCAGGGGATTTTGTGGAAATCGCACCATTTCCCAATGTCCTCCTTTGTCTTCCTGTGACCTTTCTTTTCCTGTGTCTTGGACTGGTTTTCGAGAGACTCCTTGTTAGGGCCTTCTTTGTCATACTTCGAATGTTGAGGATTTGCAGAACCAAAATCCCGTTTGTTCTCGTGCTTAAATTTCTGCTCGATTTTAGCTGCATATCGATAGGCAACACCGAGTGATGAGATGTCTAGAAAAAATATTTTAGTTTGGATGTATCTGTGTAGAGCCCCATGGTATTTCAGAACCAAATGTCATTCAAAGTCATTGATACCCAGATTGGTGCACAAGGTATGGAAGGTATTGGTGAAATCTGGAACTGCTTGGCCCCTCTCTTATCGCAATGTGGTCCATCTCATGTACTGGTCCTCATAGTTGCCAATAGGGTAATATTGTTCCTTTACCGCATCCACAAAAAAATTCCAAGTGGGATCGGACCCATATATTTCATACTCATCTGTGCAACTCTTCTCCCAATAAGTTTCCCACCAATGTTTGACATGGGAGAGAGCTTTAAGGAGTGTGAAGGTGATCTTTTCTTTGTCGAAAAATTTGTGAACAAAGAAATACCCTTCTAGTAGATTTAACCATTTCTCTAGGGATTCTACATCTATTTGTCCTTCAAATACGGGAATATCAAAATTAAATTTTACCTTGAAAGGCAAGGTGCCTCCAAAGTGGTCGCTTGATGAAGAAGCGTCTGATGCTATCGACAGACATTGAAGGATGTGGGCAAAATTCTCCATTATTTCGTCCCTCTGTCGTGTAAGAGCTTGCTCAAGCAACAGATTGATAGGATCGTCTGCTCCGTCATTTTTATTTTCTTCCACCATGGAGGGTTTCTTGGGTGTGCAAGAGCGATTTTATTCAAGAGAGACAAACTCAAGACCCAACATTTTATACTCAGACCTTGTCGAAGACATGCACTGAAAAAATGATCAACAACAGCCTACTCTGATACCAGTGATCCAGATTATTTTCAGCACGAAATGAGAGTGGAGATATAATAAATAAATGCATGGAGATATCGTGTATATCCAATAATATAACAGAAATATATCATATATGAAACAATAAACACAAAGATACAGTAATACACAATTTCTATTAATGAAAGAAATGTACAAAGACTGTAAAAATACAGAGTGAAAGACTCGCTAGAATGGTGGCAACTTATCTCTGAGAAGAGATGTGATGGCTAGTCGCATTTGCAAGAAGATGGTTACAATGAGGCTTTGAAGGCATTTTTATAATAAACAAAAAATTCCAATGACCCTAGACATCCAAAAACGTAACCCTAGTAGATGAAGCGCCAAACGTCATGTGGGGCTCGTTTGGGTAAGTGAGTACATCAACTTTCTGGTGTCGTAACTTTTGCATATGATCTCCGTTTTAGGTGTGTTATAGCTCATTTTAAAGGTATCGTCAAGGAGATTCATTTTGGGTGCTCAATAATTCCTTCAAATATCATTGAGAACCTCGATCCTAAAAAACCTTCATTTGGGCCCTCAAAATGACCCCATAAGTTAAAAACTGTTAAAAATAGTAAATTTCCAAAATTGCTAGAAAATTGTTTTGAGATAGTCAAAAAAGGTGGGTGGACACCGATATCCAGTTGGATCAATCCTCCCTCCTTAGGAAGCAATGGTCTCCATTGTTTTGAGTTCGTGGGGGAGAGGGAAAAGCATTTCCTGAATCTGCATATTGGTGAGTTGCTTGCTTTGCTGGAGATGTCGCGCTGCTCAATTTGTGGAAGTCTGTCATGAACCTGTTGAGGCTGAGGTTGTTCAACAAGTCGGGCTACATGAGAGGATGGTGTGAATAAGGAATCTTTGCACTTTTCTGCAGCCTTTTCAACCTTCTTTTGCTGGATAGAAGGTGCTTGGGGTGAGGTTGTAGTGGTTCCAATGTCGTTTTGTTACCCTTTTGAACAGGTTGTGAAGAAGATGAATTTTGCAGTATGAGACACTACCCTACAACACGTTTTTGGTGGAATAATAGTCGGAACTACCCCTGGTATTCTATAGAGATGACCCCCCAAAGTAACAATGACACTGTGGGGTTGAGACTCATAAACAACATGGCGCTTCCACATATACGGCTGGCCCAAGAGAACATCGCAGACATCCAGTGGGGAAACATCACATAATACCTCATCCTTGAAGGGTTGGATTCTGTATGACAATCGACACTACTGGCTGACATGAAGATCTCATCCTTGGTGAAGCCACCCAATGTTGTATTCCTGCGGGTGTGGTGTTTTCGACAATCTAAACTATTTAACAACCTCTACTAAGATGAGTTTCTTCCAGCTTCTGATACCAACAATAAAATGTAGCGGGGTCCCCTTCACCCACATCTGTGAATCAAAAAGGCACTCCCCCTCTTCAAGATTTTTTTTTTTCTGGTTGAATTGTTGCGGTCGTGACAATAGCAGTGGGGTCTGTGTCAATGATCGGTCCTTTACCAGTATTTTCAGAATCAGATTTTGAATCAAGGCTCAGCTCCTTGTCTTTGATCTCGACCATCAATGACTATTTCGAGCGACATTCATCGGTGCTGTGCCAGTGGATTTTGTGGAAATCGCACCATTTTTCAATGTCCTTCTTTGTCTTCTCGTGACCCTTATTTTCCTGTGTCTTGGAATGGTTTTCGGGAGACTATTTGTTAGGGTCATCTTTTTGCGGATTTGTAGAACCAAAATCCCGCTTATTCTGGTGCCTAAATTTCTACTTGATTTTAACAACATATCGATAAGCAGCACCGAGTGATGAGATGTCCATAAAATCCATTTCAGTTTGGATGTATCTGTGTAGAGCCCCACGATATTTCAAAACCAAATGTCATTCGGAGTCTTTGATACCCATCTTGGTGCACAAGGTATGGAAGGTATTGGTGAAATCCATAACTTCTTGGCCCCTCTTTTGCTGAAGTGTGGTCCATCTCATGTAGTGGTCCTCATAGTTGCCAACAGGGTAATATTGTTCCTTTACCGTATCCACAAAAAATCCCTAGTGGGATCGAACCCATATATTTCAGACTCCTCTGTGGAACTCTTCTCCCAATAAGTTTCCCACCAATGTTTGACATGGGGGAGAGCTTTAAGGAGTGCGAAGGTGATTTTTTCTTTATCGAAAATTTGTGAACAAAGAAATAACCTTCTAATATATTTAACCATTTGTCTAGGGCTTCTGCATCTATCTGTCCTTCAAATATAGGAATATCAAAATTAACTTGTACCTTGAAATGTGAGGTGCCTCCAAATTGGCCGCTTGATGAAGATGTGCCTAATGCTATCGGAAGGTGTTGAAGGATGTGGGAAAAATTCTCCATCATTTCGTCCCTCTATTGCGTGAGAGCTTGCTCAAGCCACAGATTGATAGGATCATCTTCTCCGTAATTTTTCTTTTCTTCCACCATTGAGGGTTTCTTGGGTGTGCAAGAGAGATTTTCTTCAAGAGATACAAGCTCAAGACCAAAATATCTATACTCGGACCTCATCGGGGACACGCACTGAAAAAATGATCAAGAACAACCTACTCTGATACCACTGATCAAGATTATTTTCGGCATGAAATGAGAGTGGATATATAATAAAGAAATGCAGAGAGATATCGCATATATCCAATGATATAACAGAAATATATCATAGATGCAAAAATAAACACAAATATACAATAACACACGATTTCTTTTAATGAAAGAAATGTACAAAGACTATAAAAATATAGAGTGAAAGACTCGCTAGAATGGTGGCAGCTTATCTCCGATAAGAGATGTGACGGCTACTCTCATTTGAAACAATATGGTTATAGTGAGGCTCTGAAGGCCTTTTTCCAATAAACAAGAATGCCAAAAACCCTAGACTTCCAAAAACCTAACCCTAGGAAATGAAGCGGCAAAAGTCATGTGGGCTCTGTTTGGGTAAGTGAGTACATCAACTTCCCAGGGTCGTAACTTTTGCATACGATCTCTGTTTTAGGCATGTGATAGCTCGTTGGAAAGGTATCATCGAGGAAATTAATTTTGGGGGCTCAAAAATTCCTTTCAATATCATTGAGAACAACGATCTTGAAAAACTTTCATTTGGGCCCTCAAAATGGTCTCGGAAGTTAAAAACTGCTAAAAATAGTAAATTTCCAAAATTGCCAAAAAAATGTTTTGAGCCAATAAGAAAAGGTTGGTGGCCACCGATATCCACCTACATCAATCCTCCCTCCTTAGGAAGAAATGGTCTACATTGCGTTGAGTTTCAGTGGGAGACGTAAAAGCATTTGTTGAATCTGCATCTTGGTGAGTTGCTTGCCTTGTTGGAGACGTCGCACTTCTTAGTTTGTGGAAGTCTGTCATGAACCTGTTGAGGCTGAGGTTGTTTGACAAGTCGGGCTACATGAGAGGATGGTGTGCATAAAGAATCTTTTCTCTTTTCTGCAAACTTATCGACCTACTTCTGTTGGATAGAAGGTTCTTGGGGCGAGGTTGTAGTGCTTCCAATGTCCTTTTGTTCCCCTTTTGAACAGATTGTGAAGAAGCTAAATTTTGCAGTATGAGATACTACCTTGCGACACTTTTTTGGTGGAACAGTAGTTGGAACGACCTCTGGTATTCTATAGAGATGAATCCCCAAAGTAACAATGACACTGTGAGGTCGAGACTCATAAACAACATGGCGCTTCCACATATATGGTTGGCCCAAGAGAACATCACAGACATCCAGTGGGGAAACATCACATAAGACCTCGTCCTTGAAGGGATGCATGTCGTATGACAATCGACACTGTTGGATGACACGAATATCTCTTACTAGGCGAAGCCACGTGATGTTGTATGGTTGCGGGTGTGGTGTTCTCGACAATCCCAATTGTTTGATGACCTCTGCTGAGATGAGGTTCTTCCGGCTTCCGCTATCAATAATAAAATGTAGTGGGGCCCCCTTAACCCAGATATGTGAATGAAAAAGGCACTTCCCCTCTTCAGGATCTGTTGGTTCTTCTGGTTGAATTACGGTGGTCGCAACAATACCAGTGGGGTATGTGTCAATGATGTATCCTTTACTAGTATTTTCAGAATCAGATTTAGAATCAGGGTTCGGCTCCTTATCTTTGATCTCGGCCACCAATGACTATTTCGAGCGACATTCATCGGTGTTATGCTAGGGGATTTTGTGGAAATTGCACCATTTTTCGGTGTCCTTCTTTGTCTTCCCGTGACTCTTCTTTTCCTGTGTCTTGGACTAGTTTTCGGGAGACTATTTGTTAGGGCTGTCTTTGTCATACTTCGGTTATTGCAGATTTTCAAAACCAAAATATCGTTTGTTCTAGTGCATAAATTTCTACTCGATTTTAGCAACATATCGATAGGCAGCACTGAGTGATGAGATGTCCAGAAAATCCATGTCAGTTTGGATGTATCTGTGTAGAGCCCCATGGTATTTTAGAACCAAATGTCATTCAAATTCTTTGATACCCATCTTTGTGCACAAGGTATGGAAGGTATTGGTGGAATCTGGAACTACTTAGCCCCTTTCTTACCATAGTTTGGTCCATCTCATGTACTGGTCCTCATAGTTTCCAACAGGGTAATATTGCTCCTTTACCACATCCACAAAAAAATCCAAAGTGGGATCAAACCCATATATTTCATACTCCTCTGTGGAACTCTTCTCCTAATAAGTTTCCCACCAATGTTTGATATGGGGGAGAGATTTAAGGAGTGTGAAGGTGATCTTTTCTTTGTCGAAAAATTTGTGAATAGTGAAATAATGTTCTAGTAGATTTAACCATTTCTTTAGGGCTTCTACATCTATCTGTCCTTGAAATACAGGAATATCAAAATTAACTTGTACCTTGAAAGGAAAGGTTCCTCCAAAGTTCTTTCTTGATGAAGATGCACCTGATGCTATCGACAGGCATTGAAGGATGTGGGAAAAATTCTCCATCATTTCGTCCCTCTGTCGCCTGAGAGCTTGCTCAAGCAATAGATTGATAGGATCGTCTACTCCGTTGTTTTTATTATCTTCCGCCATTAAGGGTTTCTTGGGTGTGCGAGAGTGATTGTCTTCAAGAGATTTAAGCTCGAGATCCAACTTTCTATACTCAGACCTCATCGGGGACATGCACTGAAAAAATGATCAAGAACAACGTGCTCTGATACCACTGATCTGGATTATTTTCGGCACAAAATGGGAGTGGAGATATAATAAACAAATGCACAGAAATATTGTGCATATACAATAATATAAAAAAAAATATCAGAGATCCAACTATAAACACAGAGATATAGTAATACACTATTTCTATTAATGAAAGAAATGTAAAGAGACTGTAAAAATACACAGTGAAAGACTCGCTAGAATTGTGGCAGCTTATGTCTGAGAAGAGATGTGACGGCTACTCGCATTCGCAAGATGATGGTTACAATGAGGCTCTTAAGGCCCTTTTACAATAAACAGGAATGCCAAAAACCCTAGACATCCAAAAACATAACTCTAGGAGATGAAGTGCCAAAAGTCATGTGGGCCCCATTTCGGTAAGTGAGTACATCAACTTCCCGAGGTCGTAACTTTTGCATACAATCTCTGTTTTTGGAGTGTGATAGCTCGTTGGAAAGGTATCATTGAGAAGATTCATTTTTGGGGTTCAATCATGCCTTCAAAGATTATTGAGGACCTCAATATTGAAAAACCTTTATTTGGGCCCTCAAAATTGCCCCGGAAGTTAAAAACTGCTAAAAATAGTAAATTCTCAAAATTGCTAGAAAATTGTTTTGTGCCAGTCGAAAAAGGTGGGTGGCCACTGATATCTACCTGAATCATTGTTCTATTCTAGTGTTCGGTGAAATTTTCCAGGGCCCACTTCATTGATTCCTCCTACGTTGTATAATGTATTTCATCCATCAACTACGCTTATGACCTTGCACATTAGGGGAATATGTTATAGCATATTTCTCCACATCATTTTCATATATGTATTGTATGGAAAAATTTCCAATTCCATTTCCCTCTTACAGACCAAAATCCTTCAATGTTCCTCCTCTTGATATTTAAAATATCTCTCTCGCTATTCATATGCTACTTCTGATTTGACAAGGCATGTATGCAACTTTATATATTCCCTTTACCCCTCAACCACATGTGTATGCATTCATTTGACACAAAAATATATAAAATGTGAATTTTTGGGGGAATTTCATGGATTTATTGAGTTCATTACCTCCTATTTTCGATGTATAAATATCTAGTTGACTTTTTGAAGTATAAATAGATTCCATTGAGTAGAGGAGAGGGAGCATTAATTTGAATCATAATTATTCTAGTGATTTTTTCACTGCGTCTACAAGTCGTTTCTTGATATTTTAAGATTCCCACCTTTGCTTTTAAAAACCCCTATTTCCATCACATTGTCCATGTATCCCATTGACATGAAGAGATTCACTCTCTTTTCTTCACTTTTCTGAGCAAGGATTCAAAAGGTAAAGGACATCTTCGATGGCTTGAGTGGAGTAACCTAGATATCGGTTCCAGGTAGTGTCGCAGTAGGATCATGTTTTATTTTTCACTGTTACATGATGTTAATATAATGAGAACTTTATTTTCCATTCCAATCTCAAGTTATTTCTTTACTTTTGTAATATATGTATGCATTTTATTTTCTTTATACTAACATACTAACATATCCTAGTTAGTATGGTTATGAGTTAGTTATTATAACTATCCATTTTGCAACCCTCTTTATCTTTGCGTGTAGGTTGACAAAGAAAGCTTTGGAGAAAAATATTGGAGCATGGATTCACACAAGGAGTCTTATCCAAACATTAGGATCCAAGTTAGTCATATTTTTTCTCATTATTAGTTGTTTAATTATGTATTCTTAACTAATTCTTTCATATAGAGTCAAGTCTTGGGGTGTCTTCCCTATATGATATTCTAACCCATATCATAGGGGATTTATCTCCTAAACAAAAAGAAGGATATTTATGATATTTATTTTGTACCTTGTCTTAAACATAATTTGATGAGTGAAAGATAGATGAGTAAGCACAACTATGAGCTCATATTTAAAGGCCCCACATGTACAATCTTAGATAAGCCAACGAGTAAGAGACTCATATCACAAGTACAAATGACCAAAAATAGATTTTTTCCATTAATGTTGAGAAGTATAACTCTGTCATAGTCATATGCATAGAATACCTCAAGTTTATATGACACATCGTTGTGGAATCTTAGGTATGGTCATTTAATATTCTATAGTATTACCCTTTTACAAAAGAATTCCATGCTCAATGGTATAACCATGATAGATGTACATTACAACTCTTGTGATAGTTGTATATTATCCAAACATAAAATGGATATCTTTTTGTATGCTACCTATGGAGAAAAAGAACATATTGAGATGGTGCATACATACCTTTGTGCTCCTATGCAAACCCAATCAATAGGAGGGAGTTCTTATTTTTTTAACATTCATTGATGATTTTAGTAGGAAATCCTGGGTGTATTTTGTCATGAAAAAATTGGAAACTTTTGAAATATTGAGAGAGTTCAAAGCCATGGCAGAGAGACATAGTGGAAATTACATCAAACTAATTAGGTTAAATGTAGGAGGTGAATATAACTCCAAATAATTCACATAAATTTGTATAAAAAAGGGGATTGAAAAACAATCCAGCCCAAGCTATACTCCACAACAAAATGAAGTGGTTGAAATAAAAAATAGAACCATCATGAATATGGCCAAAAATTTTTTTAAGGATAAAATTGTGTCCAATGAATATTCAGAAGAAGTTGTAGCTTGTTTAGTTTATATATTGAATCTATCACCAACCAACAGTGTGAAAACAAATTCCCTCGGGAAGCCCAGAGTGGCATGAAGTCTAGTGTTTATCATTTTAGAGCTTTTGGCTATGTTTATTATACTCATGTTCCTGAATAGTTGAGAAGAAAAATTGATAACAGAAGTGAAATATGTATTTTTATCGGATATAGTGAATATTCCAAAGCTTATAGGTTGTACAACCATTCCACCAAGAAGATTTTTGTGAGAAAGGATGTTAAATTCCAAGAAGATAAATCTGGGGAGCATCAAGAAAATGAAACGATTGGAAGTCAGATTCATTTTCTACATACATATGAATAGGTGGAATGTACATGATAAACATATCTTGAACTTGGACCTGTAAGACTACAAGTACAAAGACAATGAGAAAAAACAATGCACATTCCTTCTTCCATTAGTGAATGAAATAATGCTACATCTTCTCTAAGGAAACATAAAACAAGAAGTTTGAGAGAAATTTCTTAACAAGTCGACGACTTAGATCAGCAAGCACAATTTTTGTTTTTGTCATGTAAACCTAAATATTTTGAATTAGTGAAAGATGAAAAGTGGGTTCATTCAATGAATGAATAAATTGGAACAATTAAAAAAACCAATACATGGGATCTTGTAGATATTCTAGCAAATAAAGCCAGCATTGTAGTTAAATGGATTTATAAAACAATTTTGAATGAAAAAGGTATAATGGAGAATCAAAAATCTATACTTGTAGAAAAAGGGTTATCTCAACATGGTATTGATTATGGATAAATGTTTTCTCCAGTAGCACATTTGGATATTTTAAGAGTAGTTTTGGTTATTGAAACCTAAAGAAAGTGGCCAATCTAATAGATGGATGTTAAACCCACTTTATTAAATTGTATCCTAGATGAGGAAATTATGTAGATCAGGCACCAGGGCTTGAAATCAAAGGTCAATAGAAAAAGGTGTAGAAATTAAAGAAATCCTTATGTGTCTTGAAACAACCTCCGAGACTATGGTACAATAGCATTGATTTCTCAACAATGGGTTCAAAAACAACAACAATGAGCCCACACTCTATACTAAAAGAGAACAACAAGATAACATTTTAATAGTTTGTCTTTATGTTGATGAGATGATATACACAACTAATTTTCTATTGAATGAGTTCCAAATTGTAAGGGATTCAACTAGAAGGGAGAAAAGGCCCGCGTTCAATTCCTTAAGGAGATGGAACTTAGGGTTTCTATGGAACCCAAGTTTTTCACGAGTTGGGCAAGTGGGTACCTTGTGCATGCAAACACACCAAGGGGCTTGCCAAAGTATGAACTGTCCAAGAGACTGGGGAGCGTCGACATGAGGGGTGCACCATGGTTAGGCTTGCCGATCCCTAGAGGCACAATGGATCACACACACATGGGATCATTTTTGTGACTGGGTTCACGAAGGGGTGCGACAATTTGTTTGGAAAAACAAGTCCACGAAGACACACAATGATTCATTTGGAAACATTTGTTCATGAATGGGAATAACACTACCAAAGGATGCAATGGTTCGTGATAGTGAACTTTGGAGTCCCTATAAGAGAACAAGGACACACAACCAAGGAAGGAAGATTTGAAGACAAGGAGAGCAATAGGAACTCTACATTTAAAAGGAAAGATGAAGAGAGGAAATCTCCCTCAAGGAGCCAAGTTTCTCCACATGGGAGGACTTTTGCTTCCTTGAGGTGGATTCCATGCACTAGTGGGGAAACCTCTTTTTGGGTTGATTTTGGGAAGTATAAAAATGCAGGTATGTTGGATGCATGTGTGAGACAAAAATGAAATCTGTGAAGTCTATGGAAATAGAGAGACAACAATTATGGGGTTGAGGGAACGTCTGAGGTGCACCATAAGAGGTTGTAGAGATGGTTGCAACATAGATTCTTGGTGTGATGACTCTGTTTATGAGTCTCTTGGTGAGGTGAGGGAAGTTGTGTGACTCTGTTGAATCTGTAAACCGAGCCAATAGTTCTCATATTGTAAATATTTCACAATAACAAAGACTTATCTACGTGTTAGGTATGGTTTATGTCGTTCACACTAATTTTGTGTATGTATTTCATTTGTTCTTTTGTTTTTCTCTTGGTTTCGCATGTTCATCGATGTATGCTTAAATATGACTAAGTGTTAAGCTATTAACAATTGTTTTAAGTATACAAGACTTGCAGTATATTAGTAGTGTGACTCATCGATAGCCTAGAATGGAGTATGGGTATGCTCTAGGTGAAGAGGCATAGTCCGAATGATGTATCCTTGGTGTTTCCAAGCATCTAGGTGAGAAACATTGCAGTGTCACATGTTTTCAAGAGGTGCACGATTGCAACATTCGCTAAGCACACTATGGGGACGTGATAGATTGTATCAAATCGTATTCATTGAAAATTTTGGAGAAGGGTTGGGGAGATCTTCACCACTATCTCGATGATAGATGGTATAAGAGCTTATTTGTTGTACATTTTCTTGAAGGGTTGTTGAGATATTCACCACTATCTCTATGATATATGGTATCAGAACCAATTTGTTGCATATTTTGGAGAAGAGTTTGAGAGATCTTCAATACCGTTTTGATGCTCAATGGTATTAGAGCAATCTTTGAAGGAATTTTGTTGCAAATGCAGTTCAATGGGAATGTTCACAGACTGGGTGAACCATTCGGTGGAGAGAATTAGTTTGTCACAAACTTTGCATCAAACTTATGACAAAGGTTTGGTTGATGGTACGATGGAAGGTCAGTCTGGGCACAAACCTTGTATAAGGTCAAGAGGAGATTTTGGGGTGTGACAAAGCACTTGGACAAGGTGGGTGATCAAAGAAGTCATCGCAGAGTTCATCAAAGAACTTGTCATAGACTTGATCATAGAGAAATTTAGGGTACACACATGATTGGTTTGATTCATGATGGAATTGAATTTTAGACATGTTGTGCACAAATTGAGAGACGAGGTGTAGAATTCATTGGGTGAACTAAACAATTGGGAAAGCCATATGAATGTAGGATTTGTCACATGACTTGTTGTAGATCTAACCACAAAAGTGATCATATAAGAGAAGCGTAAAGGGTGATCTCAGAAGTGATTGTGAAGGAGATTAGTTTTGGGTTGAAACAAGTTGAAGCACTTGGGTGAATGACTTGAGGAAACCTATAGGATCTCCACATAAGAAAGTTGGCATGGAACATTTCGATCATGATGTTTTTGTGTAGTGCATCACCGAGAACAATAGTTGAGTTGAGTTGGGTTTTTGGATGAGTGGTTTGATTGAATCATTTAGACGAGGCAACTCTTCATAGAGTTACAACAATCAGTTAGTAGCAGTATGACATGACAGTCAGGCGGAAGATACAGGATGCCTTGAAGAAGAAACAATCAAGCTGTGGACATGGAAAGACATTGGAAACTATTTTCGCTAGTTGTATCCAAATTTTGGGACTTAGATGGATTTATGAAGTGGATGGATGCACTCAGCGTTGTATTGCAACAAATGTATTGTTGATTTCTAAAGCTTTGTACAGTGATTGAGTGGATTTGATGCACAGAGTCGGTTTCTTCGGAAAGTGAAGTTATAGGACATCATAATTCAACCATGGTGCATCCAAGGATGTCATTGGAAAGGTATGATTGGTTTTGAGTTCTTACATTTTCTAATTCTTGCGGTGAGTTCTTTGAAGGGAATAGAGATGACTTGGTGGTTCAAGTGCAATTTTGTTTTGTGGTGAGAACCAACAGACTTGAGGGTGACTCAAGTGATGCAAATTCGAAGAAGTCATGCAGTGGTCGGGACACCTTGGTTTGGAGAATGTGCAGATATCTTAGGACGAATTGCTTGGATGAGTCTAGTGGTGGACTTAGGTATATTTGGATGAAGTTGTGGAGGTGTCTTGAGGGAGTTACCTCACTCTTTGATGAGGCACATTGGACAACTCATTGCGATGAATTAGGAAGTGAATTCTATACATGTCGATCTGAGAGGATGGGTGAGGCACCTTGGTGATTGGTGCATTATCTAGATTCGTTGGGTCATGATATCACTTGACAGTCATGATGACAGTGCCAGAGTTTGGATGCTTGAAGGCGACCAAGAATAAAAAAATACGTCTTTGAATCTGGAATATTTTATTCCTTAGAAGTGTTCAATGACCGTTGAATTCTAATTCCCTTGAATCCGGAGCTTTGACTTCCACATGCACTCAAACATGGAACTAATCTTCGATTAATTTATTTCATGCCTGGAAATATGGGATTGGAGTTGACTTGTCCAATTCTCCACCATCTGTCATCAATCTATGGAATCCTGTTGTTGTAAGATACTCTGTCACCTAATACTCTTCTTTCATAAATGTGGTGCTCTCATGTTTGATAAATTGTGCGGTAAAGAGAAATGCAGAGAGAAAAGAATAGAACAATATATTGAAATGTATGAAGAAGAGTACAAAAATGAAGTTCTAAGAAGATACAAAGTAAAGGGAAATAATTGAGCTAAATAGGCTCAAGCAAGACAAAAATAGAAAGTACAGCTGTCCAGTACAACTGGCAGTGTACAGTTAGACTATTGAGGTTACAAAATGTTTAATACTCCCTCTTAAACTCAATAGTTACAATCATCAGGACTGATTATTCCTAAGTGATGTCTCTGAAAATCAAAAACTGACTTTCCTAGTGGCTTTGTAAAGATATCAACATACTGATCTCGAGAACCACAAAATTGTACTGCAATATCCCCATTATTGACTAGCTCACGTATGAAATGAAACCGAGTGTCAATGTGTTTACTTTTCTTGTGAAACACATGGTTCTTGGATAAAGCAATTGCTGATGTATTGTCACAGAAAATAGGAGTTGGATCATTTTCTGTTTGTGACATATCTTTCAATAATCTTCTCAGCCACACAACTTGACAAGAAGCTGAGGTAGTAGCTACATACTCTACCTCTGCAGAAGATATTGATACAATTGGCTGCTTCTTTGATGCCCATGAAATCAGGTTCATGCCCAGTTGAAAAACATATCCTGATGTGCTTTTCCTGTCATCTAGGCTGCCTGCAAAGTCACTATCTGTGTAACCAGAAAGTTGATTACTATCAGATTTAATGTACCATAAACCGAAATTGAGTGTTCCTGCAACATGTCTCGAAATTCGTTTTGCCATTTTCCAATGAGAATCTTTGGGTGATTCCATGAATCTGGAAGCAAGGTTGGCTGCATACATAATGTCAGGCCTAGTTGTTGTAAGATACAACAAGCTTCCTACTAAACTTTTGTACAATGTAGAATCCACTGTAGGTCCTTCACCATTTTTGCTCAATTTTGTGCCTAGTGGTATAGGGGTTTCTGATGGATTGCATCATTTCATGCAAAATCTTTTGATGATGTTTGCTGCATACTTTTGCTGACAAACAAAAATGCCTTTGGGTGATTGATTAACCTAAATCCGTAAAAAATATTTCATTATGCCAAGATCTGTCATCTCAAACTCAGATTGCATGGCATGTTTGAAATCTGTTAACTCAAGATTTCCTATGTAAATCATGTCATCAACATATAAACATACAATTATAATTTTATCGTGCTTATCTGTTTTGGTGTAAAGAGTTGGCTCATTTTGGCTTCTGCTGAAACCACTTTTGATCAGATAAGTGTCAATTCTGTTGTACCAAGCTCTTGGAGCTTGCTTTAAGCCATACGAGGCTTTCTTCAACCGATATACTTTGGTTAGGTGCTCTTGGACTTCAAATCCAGGTGGTTGATCGACATAGACTTCTTCTAAGAAACCATTCAGGAATGCTGACTTGACATCCATCTGGTATACTTTCCATTTGTGTTGTGCTGCTATGGCCAATAGAGTCCTTACAGTGTCTAATCTTGCTACTGGAGCAAAAGTTTCACCATAATCAGTACCTGGTTGTTGTGAGAAGCCTTTGGCAACAAGTCTTGCCTTGTGATTTTCAATCTGCCCTTTTTCATTGAGTTTAGTTTTGTAAACCCACTTGACACCAATACTTTTCTTGTGTCTTGGCAAATCAACAAGATCCCATGTCTTGTTCTTCTCAATGGAGTCAATTTCTTGGTTCATGGCTTGAACCCAATGTGGCTCTTTAGCTGCTTCCTTAAATGATGTAGGTTGACATGACATTAAAGCAAAAAGATTGGGTTGCTCAAAGTCATCCAACTGGTGATGGATTTCTCTCAAACTTCGAGTTCTCTGATTTTGTGGTTCAGAGAATGATTCTCTACTGGAAGTTGAGTTATCCTAAGAACGTTCAGGTTGTCTTTGTACTTGCAATCTTGGAAGAATATTTTGAGGTACTCTCTGTTCTCAATTTTCTGTGTTTTCAGAACTTGGCAGCGATGGATTTTCACTGTCCATGTGCTGATTTTTTAACAGAAAATAATCTATGAAGTCTCGCAATACAATGACGTTGTAATAGGCCATTTTCTGGATCTAAGCGTCTGAACAGATTCACTTCCATAACTTAAGCGTCTTCAGAGTAGGCTTCCATGCAATATCAAGACACGAGATACCTCATCCAGTTGGTATGAAAAAAGGTCTTTCCCTATTAACTCAATCTTAAAATCTACAACTGCAAGGCTAGTTACAAATGACATAAATGTAATTCCATGTATGATTCGTAGAAATAACTGGAAATTTACTGATACTTTTTGGCTAAATGTAAAAAACTTAAATATCAAAATGAGGCCGATGAATAGAATCCACGAATAACCATAAACCTGAAGT
>ML792018.1:465445-481742 GCA_009831015.1 Picea engelmannii
GATCTTTTCAATTTTAAGGAGTCTGAAAAGAACTTAACTATGGACTCACAACCTTTTTCTAATTTTAGTCTCCTTATCCCGAAAAAGTATAAAATATAACTTAGGAGAACTCTCCCAACGAGACAAGTCTCCCAATGTGTACCTTTTTTCTAGATAATATATTGGTCGGAAAAAGGGTTATACATATGCCAAATAGATGTTCTTTCTAGACCAATTAATGAGTGTGAAAGGAACAAGGTCACTCAACAATCTTTTCATATTTAGGGAGTCTGAAAAGAGATTAACTATGGACTCTGAGGGGGTTCATTTTTTGTAAGTAATCTACAAGGCCCGAAAAATAGATAAACAAAAACCAAGGAGAATGTTCATTTTTCAAAAATTTAGTCCCTTGGTCCTGAAAAAGGGTTAAAATTATGCTTGAAAATACTCTCCTAGCAAACCGAAGTTCCTAGGGTATAGCTTTATTCGTAAAATTATCTGTCTGGCCTGAAAAAGGGGTAAACTATTGCAGGACATATGTGCCTTCAGATTTGAGTTTGGTGAGTGTGAAGGGAAAAAAGATCACTCGACAATATTTTCATTTTTAGAGAGTCTAAAAATAGATTAAAGAAGACTCCATGGGGGCTTCTTTTCTCAAGTAATCCAGATGAGATTGAAAATAATAAATAAACTCTCGTTGGATGTTTCTTTCAAAATTTAAGCAAGCTTGAAAGACAACAAACCATGCTCTTTAGGGATTCCCATGGGTAAGGAAAAGAATGATGACTAGAAAGAATAATGAGGCTTCAATACATAATCATGGTGGAACTAACAAGGACTCCCAAGCCTATGGACAAAAATCATAGCATGGATGTCAAAATGCAACAAACGATCTACTTAGGGAATCCATGTAGAGGTAGTCTCTACCACCTAATTACGACACTTCTAAAGAAACTAATAAGGTTCTGTGTCACACTTCGGTGGGATCGATCCTATGGAAAAGCGGAAAAATCAACAATATGCAAAATGCAGGAGGTGAAAACCTAAACTATATGCAATAGTTGAAAAAATGGTTTTTACCATGGGATGATATAGGTGTAACCCATCTCAAGAAAATCACCAAACCAAAAGGACAAGTTCGTCAGAACGACCCAAAAATAACTCAAAAGAGAACTCAAGTAGGTACCAACTCAAGAATGGGGGAAAAGGGGACCAAATTAGGGAAAAAGGGCCAAAAACATTTATAAATAGAGGTGTACAACTCATTTTTACCGTTGCAATTTGGAAAATAACCAAAAAGTCCAAAAACCCTCTTCCTCAAAAGGATTATTCAAGGAGCTACGGTGGATGAAAAACCCTCACACTTGGACCAAGTAAGTACAAATCAAACTCTCCCTTTTTTTAATTCATCTTTTTAAGTTTAATTTTATGTTTTCGAGGTGCACACCCTTGTAAAAGGGTTGCATCTGCATGTACGTGGGATTTCCACACTCATCCCATGTATGTACATAGGTAGATTAATACTCATCCCATGTACATACACGGTTGTCTTAAATACATCTGCATACACCTCCTTGTTGGCAGACCTACATATTTTCACCTTTTAAAATGACAAATAATAAATTATCTAGATTCCTACGATGGTTATAAGGTTATTACTTTCCGAAAGAAAATTTTGAAACTATGAATATGATGTTTCGGTTATTCCTAGTGTTTTCCTTTCTTCGTTTTTATGCTTCGTTCACGACTGAAAGCATGAACGAAGCATTGAAACTTATGATTTTATTACCATTTTATCTAAGGTTTATAAAATATAGATGTCTTTACAGTTTCTTTTTAATCAAGGCTATTTTTGCTGTGAAGCCCATCTTGTTGATTGCTTTAAAGTGGCTCGTCGATTATGAAGTGTGCTTTGAATTTTATTTGAAACACCAAATATCCATTGAATTTAAACTATGTTATATATCATTATGGCTCTTGGTAAGAACAATTCTTGTCATTACCCTTTAGTTCACAAATTTTTTTTTTTTCTTCCAAACTTTAGAAATCAACCCCACCTTGTGGTGCAATGATAAAATTTGAATGAACATGGTCGTAGCATGTACGCTATGGGAGGTGGCAGTCTGAAAATGATAGGCCCATCATTTCGAGCTAAGTATCGGGTTTCGTATGTAATATTAACACTCATTTCAAAAAACACCTTTCCTTCTGTATTGAAGAACCCCTCTTCATGTGTGCTAGGGTATTGATGAATTTTGTTTCTGGGATTTCGCTCTGGTCTTCTCTGTTCCATAAACCTTTCATACTCACTATGTTTTTTTTGTGTTCCTTCCGAACCCTCATGGCCTTGGTCGTAAGGATTGAACCCAATAGTTCACAAACCCTTCTCCTGTGTGATGATGCAAGGGAAGACCTTAAAGGTCAAGGTTGGCTTGAATTTCTTGAGAAATTTCAGGGTTTTAAATTGTAAACTTCCCAAGAATTTTCCCTCTCTTTTGATGGATGCCGAGCCAAGGTAGGAGACATTCAGATCAAGGTCACCGAGGAATTTTTAGGACATGTGACAGGTATTCCACTTAGCGAGAATAAATGGTTTTTAAATGCCAAGGTAGAGGAGGGACCGTGGAGCCTGTTCTTTACCTCCAGGAAGATCATATGTTGTGATAAAGGTATGCCTGTATCATTGTCGAAAACTCGGTGGCATGGTTTATTAGCAATCCTGAGACAATTTGTTACATGCAAGGGTCACTTTGGCCTTGTTTTCCTCTATCACATGTGATTGTTGATGAACTTCATCGGGGTTCAGTTGAATATGCCTTTTTATTTATTGAGAAGTCTGTATAATATGGCCAAAAGGTATAAGAGACAGCGTTTAAACTCCAGTCTGTTTCATCACGGGTTGATAAATATGTTGTTAGTTCATCAACTAATATTGAAAAATGATAATTGGGATGCCTTCCTAATTCGAAATGGTTTCATTGCACCCAGTCCTGTAGAGGTTGATAAGCCAATGATGGAAGAAAACGCAATCCCTGCCATTGACAGAGCAGTCCTTTCATATAAAGAAGCCTGTGATAGGGTCATCCTCAATGAGTCTATTCCCGAACAAACAAATGTTGGACCGACAACCTTTGAATTACATGGTCGTGAGTAGCACACCTACCCTGATGCCTATGCTAAAAACATAAACAATTCTACGTGCAAATAGTCTACGGGTGACACAGATATAGGGTTTAAAAATAAAAGGGCAGGTAGGTTGATCTCTAGGAGCCTACGAAATAAATCAAACTCTCATATGAGCTTGATCAAAATGATCGAGGTCCATGAGAGATCCGATTCTGAGATCGAGAGATTCTTGGCAGAAGAAGACCCTCCTTGCCTCAAACCAGATCTCGACCAGGCCTATAAGTTCCTAGATAATTTTCCACCCTTCCTGAAGCACAACCAAGGATTTTATGGTATCAAGCTTGATAAAAAAACCACAAGAATCAGTTGAGACATTATGATACATGGTTGTGGACATCAAACAACTACCACAGATCCACGGTGTGAAGTTTGTCTATTTTGGATCGACAAGTATTATGCAAACATACCTACTCTTCAATTGCAAATCAAAACCCTCACTACTCAGTTCGACTCATTAAAGGATGAAAATCATGGGTTAAAGTCCAATGTTCAAAGGCAGGATAAGCATTTGAAAAGGACTGGTAATATAATAGTTAAGAATGCTAAGAGTGTTATAGCAGTGGTAATTTCTGAGATTCGGTGAATCAAATTTAGCATGCAGTTATAAGGTAAAGATTTATTCGATTGCCTTAGTTGTATTTTATTCATTTTTCCTATTTTATAGATTTAATTAGATTTTTGTTGTTAAAATAAAATTAGCTACAGAATCAGCTGATTCTATAGCCATTTCATCTTCATTTGAATTTGTGGTAATTATTGGTTTTAATAATATCGAAAATCCTTTGTTTTCATTTTTTCTCTCAAGATATCAAGTAACTGATGATGATATGATAATATGGACTATTGCTAATCCTATTATCCATTTCTTTGGCCTTTTTGGGGGGGAAACACATTTTTTTTTGTCTCAGTTCTCAGAGATATAGTGTGATATGGAGTGGTTACATCACCCTCTATTTTGTAGTTAATAAATCATTTTTAAAGATTTTATCTCCCACAATATGGGAGGTTTACCTTTCCTAAACTCTTTAAATACTTGTAATTTTTTGCAATCAAGATCATCTTAGCCTAGAGTTGAAGGTGGATGATTAATTTGCAGACTTTAATGAAGCAACAATACACATTATGGATTTAGCTTCTTGTGGATGGTGTCTTTATTTAAGTTCTTTTTATTCTAATATGACAATAGGTTATCGACAGCTTTAGTCTTCATAATCTATTGTGTTGTTGGAATAATTCCTGAGTAAATGTTGTCTATATGTGATGCTTCAGATATTATATAGGGTGATCATCTATTCAACTCAAATGATGAGATTTATCTTTAATTCTGTGTTGAATGTTTAAATGCAAAGTTCTTACAATAAGATTTATCTCATTGTAATTGCTTATAAATCATAAGATCACTACGACTATTTGTATCATACGTTATGTTATTGAAATTGTTAAGGTTCGTTGCAGGTTTCCCTCTTGGACAAGGTGGTTGGATATTCTCTATCATACAGATGTCTGGATACATAGCGTTAACTTACTAACATGTTAGATCATTTAGTTTCCTTTTCTTTCGCTACTCATCACTGGAACACATATGTATGGTTTGGCTTTTGACTATCCATGTGTTTTGTTTCATAGAATTTGTTCTTACTAGTCCTTTTGAGTTATAAAGGAAAAACAAAAATTATTTTATGTGCTTTCTTTATCTCCTTTTGCAAAGAAATTATTTTTCACATAGAGTTTAGCAAGTTTAGATCAAAACTTGCAGTTTGTAAATAATGTATGTATAAAAGTAATCAATCTTTTGTTTAAATATGCTTATTACAGTTGCATTATAATATATGTACATATATATACAAATTTAGTGATTAGTTATCATTTTTTTTCTTTCATTTTTCCTCTTTTAGGATTCTTAGATTGGCTAATGGAGCCATTAAACCCGTCAGAGAAAGTTATATCAAATGTCTTGGGTTATTTAGACAACCCCGAACCGGACTTGTTCTTCCAATTGACGGATGGTCATTTTTGCCCGTCAACAAATGGCGCTAGAAGGAGGGCCTGAACACAATTGATGGTACGCGGAATTATCAAGAATCCTCCTCCACACACCCACTCCCCTATTGTAACAAGGATTCATTCTGAAAACAATGTTACCTCTCAAACAACAACTACCTCAAACGAAAATCCACAGATTACCGCTGAGCCAGTAACACCAAACCCTCAAGGGTCTGACATACAAGAAATTGTTCGTCAGTCACTTCTAAGGACACACGGTGCTTTGGCCCATATCAGACAACCAGGTCAGCCACTGAATCAACCTCTAGATTTCTTTGATATCAAAGAGCAACTTGAAGGCACTGGTCTGCTCCTAAACCCCATAGATTCAAATCACATCCTCACTCCTATATCCGAAGGATCTGGTATCCCACCTTCACCACCTCATTCATCTCCTTCCTCTTCAAGAGAAGAGTCATCCAATGAAGGCATTTCTTCATCTTGGCCTTCAACACCACCTATGCCCATGGAAAATCCAAACAATCCCACTAGACCCTGGCTCAATCAAGATGTTGTGGCCATACTTGAGCCCCAACACCCTTTGCCTAAACATCCAAAGAAATGGCTCCCTAAATTTGATCCAGACTCTAAGAAAATCATCGAGGATCACATAAAGAAATTCATTCTAGGCATTAGACTCCAAAGCGTAGAACATGAAGATGTAGTATGTAGAATTTTTCCTTATACGTTTGAAGGCAATGCCTCTACGTCGTATTTTTCCCAACAACCCCACACCATTGTATCTTGGGACAAATTTAAGTCTTGTTTCATTAAGAAATTCGGAGATGATAAATCTCCCGAAGTCTTAGTCATGGAACTCTCCATCTTAAAGATGAATCCTAAGGAAAAAATAGAATATTTTGATCAAAATTTCCTCACATTAAAAAAATCGAATCCCCATTGATTCAATGCCCGCTGAAAATCTTATTGTCGCATACTACACCAAAGCCTTACACTAGAATATAGCAAATTGGGTAAAAAGGTCTAAGAAGACAACGTTATTGGAAGACTTCGAAGAGGCAAGACAAATCGAGAAAGATATTCTAATCTTAAAAGATAATATTAATAATGAGGGAGAGGTTACCCCATCTTCTACGAAGAAGATAGAAATTCTTCCTAGACCTCCCCAAACCAAAACTCAATCAGAGAGTCCAGATATGGAAAGTTTGCAAAAGGTCGTCCAAAAACTATCAAATCAAGTCGTAGGCTTAAGGATATTAGTTGAATAAGCATATTCAAGCAAAGGGACTTACAAGCCCCCTTTTAGAAAACCTTTTCCCTCAAACCGGACCAACCTAAACATTGAAGGCCTGAATCTCAAAAGCCTACAATATGCTATACAGACAATCCTTGAAGCACATGATAACTTAGTCCCCCCCCGAGATTTCTGAATTTTTCGACAGTATCTTTCAAGCTAATTTCAAAACTGTCCATCCTTACAATACCAAAAGTAAAACTCAAAATAAACCCTCTTATGAAATTGGAACTAATACACCTCCAAAACAATTCAAGCAAACTGAAACCAAACAAAACTCAGCAACTCCAAGTTTAGAATATGATTTGATTGAAGACCTAAAGAAACTTAGAGCTAATATTTATGTTTATGAACTATTGAAATTTCCTTTTCTTATGCAGAAAATGCTTCAGAACATTGCAGAAAACAACAAAAAAAACAATCTGAACAACAAGAAAATTGTGGAAATTAGCCCAAAAACACCTCAAAAGGTCCCTACTAAAACAACAATATAACCCTTAGATAAAAGAGAGATTACTATAAAAAGTGTATCAAATGTAGATAAACTAATTTCAGGGACAACGACTAAAAACCAACAAAGTTCTACTGTTAATACTCGCAAAAATGTCCCACCTTTTTTATTGACTTTTAAAATTTTCAATAGAAATGTACATAACTACATGGTAGATTCTAGCACATCATCAAATGTAATGCCTTGGTCTGTCTGCAAAAAAAAAATGCTGAAGTTCAACCTTCTAGTCTGAAAATTATTCAGCTCAATCGGACCAATGTTAAGGTAATAGGTGAATTAAAAAATGTCCTTGTTAGGCTATCCTCTAATCCTAACTTTCAGCAAATTATTGATATCATTTTCATTGACATCCCTGAAGTATATGGTTTATTTTTAAGCAGAGATTGGTTCGAACAGTTCCATGGCTACTTTGCAACAGACTGGTCCCATTTGTGGCTGCCAGAGAATGGAAATCCTAACAGAATCAGGATTAATCGTGAGCATTACCTTAAGCACAGCGTTACCGATTTAAATGATGCAAATGAACCATTTACTGCTTCCACTAATCCACCCAAAATGAAGGGAATGAACACCTTTTTCGGTAACTTCATGGCGAAAACTTCCATCATCACCGACCCAGAACAACAATTGAAACTCATGACGTGCACATAGTCGGCAGTTCTACCTAATGTGTCTAATATGGCCGATGAATCTCACATTTGGTCCCTCTAATTTGATGGATCCAAAGATAAAGAAGGAGCTGGTGCAGGATGTGTGCTCATTGACCCAACAGGTAACAAAACTTTGATCTCTTGTCAATTAGAATTTCAATGCACAAACAACATTGTTGAATACGAGGCACTTCTGCAAGGACTCAAAAAGGCATTAGATTTTAAAGTATAGAACTTGATGGTATTCGACGATTCAAAAATTGTGGTCAGATAGGTGAGAAATTCCATTCATTGCCTATCACCACACCTGAAAAGGTATCAAGCTGAGGTATAGAATCTAATGCACAAATTTTCCGCATTTAACATTAAATCCATTCCAAGATTAAACAATTTTGAGGCTGACTTGTTAGCTGACGTTTCTTCCAAACTTTTCCTTGTAGAAGGCCTTTCTCCGAACGCATTTTCGATTGAGTTGTTGTTCATACCATATGTACTAGACAACATCACTAACTAGAGGGTGTTAGATGATGATCAACAAATCATCAGTTTCCTGCACATGGAAGACACTTTTCAAGGTGCGGTGATCGATGAAGGCACCCATGACAAAGACCTCCATAATTTTACGGTAATATCGGACCCGAGGTCTCCCGAATCAACATCAGATATGGTAAATTCTATCTTGAAATTTGTGGTAAGATTAGAAAATTTTTATGCTTTGCATGACAAATTTAGGAATTCGGTAAATTTTAAAACAAATAGTTCTTCCCTCACCCATGAAAAAGTAAATCTGGGAACTAAAGATAATCCACAATGCATAAATTTGGGAACGAGATGTTCCGAGCAAGAAAAAACATCCTTTATAAAACTGTTTAAAGAATTTAAGGATGTCTTTGCTTGGACATACTATGATCTAAAAACTTTTGACCCTAACATTATACAACACATCATCCCCATGAAACCACAGACTCAAACTTTTCAACAAAAGATGAGAAAGATGCACCCCAAACTAAAACCAACGGTCAAGAAAGAACTAAACAAACTATTGAATGCAAAGATAATCTTCCCAGTAAGACACACACAATGGGTATCGAATCTTCTCCTTGTGAGGAAGAAACGTGGAAAAATTTGACTCTGTGTTGATTTTCAGAACTTAAACTGAGCATTTGACAAAGACAATTATCCTATTCCTCCGATGGAACAAATTCTCCAGCAGGTATCTGGTTCTGAAATATTGTCACTACTAGACGATTTTTCAAGGTACAACCAGGTCCTCATGTCTCCCCCGGACCAGTTGAAAACCACTTTCCATACTCCATGGGGTACGTATGTGATGCAGACCCCTCCCTAGACCCGCAGGTCGGGATTCACACATGATCTTTTCTTTTTGGCCCCTGAGAGCTCGACTAGCTCTTCTATTTTCCTTTTGGGAAATCTACCCACAACAACACCTTGAGGGAATTCCTCCTTTAATTTGGTATATCGGATTTTTTGATTTCACGAATTCTTTGGCTGAGTGTCTTACCTCTTCGACCTATGAAAACCCAAAATACTTAAACACATGACCCTTCCTGATGTCAATTTCATATTTTTGGTTGTCGCGAATTCGAGAGTTGCGATATCGGGCAACTCTACTCCTCGACTCTTGAAATACCAAAAAAGTACATCACCTTGTTGTTTCACAAACTCGACGGGAAGTCTTCTATCCTTCCACATGTCGCCTCCTCTTCGTTTCAGGTTTTCTCCCCTGCTGTGTCCCGATCTCTTGTCCTTAGGACTTCTGAAACTCCAAACTCCAAAGTTCTGAAACTTAACTTTCTTCCACCACGAAAACCTCCTTTTCGTGTTTCGGGGATTTGATCAGCCAAGGATTTTGGCTTACACTTCGGAATTTCGAACCCCGAAATGTTGAAGTGGTTGACGACCTGAACAAATCGAAATCGATGGTCCACGTTGAATTTTCCTTTTGAAGGGTGGATCTATCCAATGCTTAACTCCCCTGCAACTTCCCTCGATCCTACGGTCCTCGCTATTTTGGGGATTCTCCTCAAATAATTCCGACCATCCAAATTTCTTCTCCAGAGAACTTCGCTCGGAGTCAGCTCAGTAATTCTCCTCACTATGACTTGGCCTCTGCCTGATGATCAAAACCCCTCTTCTATTCTTCAACACTTTGAAGGTGTGAACTCTCCTGAGCTTCCTTTCACTAACTCAAATCTCCTATGAGATTTCTGCACGCACTCCTTGCGACACTCTTCAAATACATCTAAGTATTTGAATCCTTTGACTCTGCACAACTCCTTGTGAAAATAGTCTTCTACTCTCTCTTTAGTTGATAAGTTCTAAACTTCCAACCAGCCTGTGCACACTTTTCACGACTTATGTGCCTGACTTACACTTCTACGGGAAATGAGAACAACGGTATCCCTCTGGAGCTTTTCAGAGATGAACTCTGAACTTGTCAACGCACTCCTTGTGGATGCTCCACTACACTCCTTGCAAGAACTTTGCCTCAAGAAGAAAAACAATTGAAACTCATTTCCTTACTCTCTTAGACTTCAAATACCCAACATGAAATCATACATACATAGCATAAATCAAATGTACAACATAAATAGTAAAAAAACTATGAGCATAACATTCAACATGTGTACACATAAAGCATTAGAACACCATGACTTTGAATCAAAGCTTCATATATTAATCTCAGAACTTCTGTACATGGGCTCTCCTACACAGATCTCTACTTCTTCTCCTCTCTGCTCTATGCTCAATTGATGTTGTTAATGTTAATAATCTTACAAATGATACAATATGAGGGTGTCTATAGTCGTTTTCCCTCCAATTCTCTAAATTGTCTAATCTAGAATTTAAATCTACCTACTTACATTAACTACCTATAAATGCCTCTACATCTTTCAGATGAGAGTGGATTGCTCAAGATCTGTTTACAATATGGAAGTACGCACTCTCTTAACTATTACATTAATTTATATGCATCCAAACTTTCAAAACAATTCAAACATTTTCAACATGTGCCAAAAATGAAATGATGTTTGTCCCACGCTCGCTTGCTGCTGGCGATGCTCCTGCATAAGTATGCCTATAGAAAGATTCTTTTTGGGATTATAAACGTCGGGGCCACTTTCCAGAGAGTGATGGATATCGCTTTTCATGGTCTAATCAATCAATATGTAGTGGTCTATCTCTATGATGTCATTGTTTTCTCCAAAAATAAGTGGGATCACTTATCTCATCTAAGATTTGTTTTACAACAATGTCGCAAGTACGACATCTCTCTAAATCCTAAAAAATATATCTTTGCAGTGGAACAGGGAAACCTGCTTGGATTCATAGTATCCAATGAGGGGATGATCATTGATCCTAAAATAACTCAAGTTATCTCCAAGCTTCCTCGCCCCTCTTCCAAAAAATCTATGCAGTCTTTTCTAGGTCGAATAAATTTTGTCAGAAGGTTTGTCCCGAGTTTTTTGGAAATGGTGAGGCCATTGCAAAAATTAATAAAAAAGGATGTTCAATATCATTAGGGACCACAAGAAATTCAAGCTTTCA
The DNA here is from genome assembly GCA_009831015.1 of Picea engelmannii. Classification (NCBI taxonomy): domain Eukaryota; kingdom Viridiplantae; phylum Streptophyta; class Pinopsida; order Pinales; family Pinaceae; genus Picea; species Picea engelmannii. Next base: position 476,640 of record ML792018.1, read on the forward strand.
ACTCCATCAAAAAATCCATAGTTGCGGCTCCCTCCCTGATGTCCCCTGATTTTTCACAAGATTTCACTCTTTATACGTTCACCTCTGATCGATCTTATGCCATTGTACTGACCCAAAAGAATGTTGAAAATAATGAAATTCCCATTGCCTTTATGATTTCATCCTTCAAGGGAGAGGATCTTAATTACCCGGCTGTAGAACAACAGGCTTACGTTACTTTTAAAGAAGTAAAACATTTTTGATCATATCCACTGAAATCTAGAACTAAAGTCATTGTGCCTTACCCCGTTGTTAGAAACTTGCTAGCACAGAAAGAACTGGGTGAAAAACAAGCAAACTGGATGACATCCTTACAAGAGTATGGCCTCGAGATTACCCCTTCGCAAATTGTTAGAGGCCAAGGCCTATGCAAATTAGTGGTCGATTCAGTTGAAAAGAAGCAAAGTCAAATTGATGTTTTAACTGAAAATCAACATGATCAAATTCAAATCTGTTGTATACAAGGTATTGCTAATTCTTGGTTTGATGACATTAATTTTTATATAATGCATATTACTTCTCCTCGTCATCTTGATCCAAAAAATAGAAGAGCATTAAGAATAAAATCTGCACCTTTCCAGCTGGTAAATGGTATAATATTCCGCAAAAAGTTTGACGAAATCCATATGCGTTGTCTAGAAAGAGATGAAGCAGATAGAGTGTTATATGAATTGCTTGTAGTAGAAGCTGGTGGGCACTTCGGTGGAGACACTACTTCTCAAAAAGTATTGAGAGCAGGGTACTGTTGGCCCACGCTATTCAAAGATGCCCATACATTATGTCACAAATGCGTAATCTGCCAAAAGGCTTATGGACGAGTACAAAAGGCGACATTCCTGCTGCAACCTGTCTCGGTGGATTTCCATTTTCAGTAATGGGCTCTTGACCTCATTGTCCCAATTAACCCCACCTCCTCATAATAGCATAAATACATCATTACAACGATGGAATATTTTACTAAATGGTCTAAGGATGCACCATTAAAGGTGGTAAACACCAGTCAGGTAATATCTTTCCTTAATTCAAACATCATTACTCAATTCGGTATTCCTGAATGTTTGGTCTTCGATAATGCTTCCTATTTTTCATCCCTCGATACGAGCGACTTTACTTTAGAAAAAGGGACAAAACTAAAATATTATGCCAGCTATTACCCCCAAGGAAATGGTTTAGCAGAATCGACAAACAAAAACCTGATCAAGATCATCAAGAGGATAGTTTCTGAAAACCACAAAAATTGGCACAACGCCCTTTTTTATGCAATCTGGGTTGATAAAGTGACTCTGAAAAACGCTTTTGGTGATTCCCTCTTCTTTCTTGTTTACGAAAGGGAAGTAATTCTCCCTTCCCATGTTCTGCTTCCCTCTCTGCAACTATCGCAGAAAGTTCAGGAAGAGGATTGTCCTCCCCTAGAAAGTTGGATTAATGTTCTACTGAAGTTAGAAGAGGTAAGAGCCCAAGTGAAAGAAAAATTGGATCAGCATCAACGTATTGTTAAAATCTTGTTTGATTCAAGTTTTCCCCGAACAAGAATTTTGAGGTGGGTGGTCTTGTCCTCAAGTGGGATAAACCTCATGAGGGGAAAGGGGAACATACCAAGTTCCAGAATCTGTGGTTGGGACCCTTCTTAATCGCTGAAAAAATAGGTCCCAGTTATTTCCACCTGCATAATTTAGAGGGACATCCAGACACCTTCCCAGTGAATGGCTTAGCTCTCAAAAGGTATTTCACCTAACAGATCCCAGATACACCTTTTGTACATATTTTTCTGTTTCGATTTGTTTTGCTTTCTGCTTTTGTTTTTTTCTTTTTTCTTTTATTGTCTTTCTAGGTAAAACATGTCTGTATTACAGTTTAGTTCAAAGAAGGAGAACATAATGCTTCATCTTAAAACAACTATCAAGGACTGCTGGAGCATCAACTGCTCTGATTTCCTAAAAACGTAGACTAGTTAAAGAGGTTTTTTGTTCATAATTGATTTCTGGTTTCAAGTTGCATTTGTGAGAAGACATGACTATTATTAAAAGCTCCTTACGTTGCCCCTTCTTTTAAGAAAGGGACTCAAGAATGATTTCTTGTCCTCAAAAATTAGTTTCATTAGTAAACTATTTTTAGATCATGATGAAGGTTAGCAAGCAAAATTAAAAGGCTGGAAAATAACAGGTTTTGTAAAAACTGGAATTTTCAGCGTCACCCCACTCTTCTGAATGTTTTTAAACTTATATCACATCGTGAATAATTTATCAAGAGTTGTGGGAAGTGTTTTTAAACCCATAAGGATACTAAACATGTCTGTTGGCAGTGGGTAAATGCATGCATGATGCCAAGACAACTTCGTCGGGTTACTGAACAGGCCCACTGGCAGCAAAGCGATGTCAGGTAAGAGAAAATTCGCAGGTATAAATTTTGATATTGATCATAAGCATCTTTCATTCTAGATTGAAATTTCTTGGACAGGATAAAGGCGTCATATTGGGTTAATTGACATCCCCGCCGAGGCCATGGATGCCTACTGGCAGCAGTGACCTTGTCAGAAGTATTGGAGCCATTAACTTAAACATCGTAGCTCTCATTTGTAAAATTTGTCACCGGATTTCATTTTTTAACGAAATATGTTTGAAGTTGGACCACGTAATGATTGTCAAGACGCTTAATGTCTTTCAGTTGTTCTTTGATCTGAAATCATTCTAATAATTCTCACCTGAACTCGTCGATGATATAGAGATAATTGTTTCTCCCAGCAAGTCTCCATTGTTGGCAGCCCTACATATTTTCACCTTTTAAAGTGACAAATATTAAATTATGTAGCTACCTACGATGGTTATAAGGTTATTACTTTCCAAAAGCAATTTTTGAAACTGTGAATATGATGTTTCGGTTATTCCTAGTGTTTTCCTTTCTTCATTTTTATGCTTCGTTCATGACTGAAATCATGAAAAAAGCATTAAAGATTATGATTGTATTACCATTTTATCTAAGGTTTATAAAAGATAGATGTCTTTACAGGTTTTTTTTAATCAAGGCTATTTTTCTTATGAAGCCCATCTTGTTGATTGCTTTAAAGTGGCTCATTGATTATGAAGTGTTCTTTGAATTTTGTTTGAAACACCAAAGATCCATTGAATTTAAACTATGTTATATATCATTATGGCTCTTGGTAAGAACTATTCTTGTCATTACCCTTCGGTTCAAAAAAGAATTTTTTTTTTCTTCCAAACTTTAGAAATCAACCCCACCTTGTGGCGCAATGATAAAATTTGAATGAACCTGGTTGTAGCCTGTACCCTGTGGGAGGTGGAAATCCGACAATGATAGGCCCATCATTTCGAGATAAGTCTCAGGTTTCATATGTACTCTTGGCACTCATTTCGTAAAATGCCTTTCCTTCTGTATTGAATAACCCCTCTTCATGCGTGCTAGGGTATTGATGAATTTTGTTTCTGGGATTTCACTCTGGTCTTCTCTGTTCCAGAAACCTTTCATACTCACTATGTTTTTTTTGTGTGCCTTACAAACCCTCATGGCCCTAGTCATAAGGATTGAACCCAATGGTTTGCAAAACTTTCTCCTGTGTGATGATGCAAGGGAAAACCTTAAAGGTCAAGGCTGGCTCAAATTTCTTGAGAAATTTCAGGGTTTTAACTTGCAAAATGCCCAAGAATTTTCCCTCTATTTTGATGGCTACCGAGCCAAGGTAGGAGACATTTAGATCGAGGTCACCGAGGAATTTTTAGGACATGCGAAGGGTCTTCCACTTAGAAAGCATAAATGGTTTAAAAACACCAAGGTAGAGGAGGTATTGTGGAGCCTGTTCTTTACCTCCAGGAAGACCATATGTCTTGATAAAGGTATGCATGTATCCTTGTTGAAAACTCGGTGGCATGGTTGATTAGAAATCCCGAGACAATATGTTACATGTGAGGGTCTATTTGGCCTTATTTTCCTCTATTACACACGTTTGTTGATGAACTTCATCGGGTTTCAGTTGAATATGCCTTTTTATTTATTGAGAAGTCTATATAAGATGGCCAAAAGGTATAAGAGACAACGTTTAAACTCTAGTCTGTTTCATCATGGATTGATAAAGATGTTCTTAGTTCATCAACTAAAATTGAAAAATTGTAATTGGGATGCCTTCCTAATTCGAAATGGTTTCATTACACCTAGTCTTGTAGAGGTTGATAAGCCCATGATGGAAGAAAACGCAATCCCTGCCATTGATAGAGCGGTCCTTTCATCTAAAAAATCTTGTGATAGGGTCATCCTCAATGAGCCTATGCTCGAACAAACAGATGTTGGACTGACAACCTTTGAATTGCATGGTCGTGAGCAGCACGCCTACCTTGACACCTCTGCTAAAAATGAAAAGAAGCCTTCGTAAAAATTGTCTAAGGGTGACACAGATATAGGGTTTAAAAAAAAAAGGGTAGGTAGGTCGATCTCTAGGATCCTACGAAATAAATCGAACTCTCATATGAGCTCTATCAAAACGATCGAGCTCCATGAGAGCTCTAATTTTGAGATCGAGAGATTCTTGGCACAAGAAGACCCTCCTTGCCTCAAACCAGATCTTGTCTAGGCCTATAATTTTGTAGATAATTTTCCACCCTTCCTGCAGCACAGCCAAGGATTTCCTGGTATCAATATTGATAAAAAAAACATAGGCACAAGTGGAGATGTTATGAAACATGGCCGTGGACATCAAAAAACTACCACAGATCCATGGTGTGAAGTTTGTCTATTTTTGATCGACAAGTATTATGAAGACATACCTACTCTTCAATTGCATATCAAAACCCTCACTACTCAGATTGACTCATTAAAGGATGAAAATCATAGGTTAAAGTCTAGTGTTTAAAGGCAGGATAAGCATTTGAAAAGGACTGGGAATATAATAATTAAGAATGTTGAGAGTGTTATAGCAGTGGTCAATTCTGAGATTCTGCGAATCAAATTTAGCATGCAGTTATAAGGTAAAGATTTATTTGATTGCCTTAGTTGTATTTTATTCATTTTTCCTATTTTTATAGATTTAATTAGATTTTTATTGTTAAAATAAAACTA
>ML792018.1:514411-532063 GCA_009831015.1 Picea engelmannii
CAGCTTTCATTTTGAGGGTGACCTTGTATAGTGAATCAACTTCTTTGTTGTTAGGCCCGATAAATATGTTTGAAGTTTAACATGGTGAAGGATGATTGGAGTTGTCGAATCCTTTCTTTCCAGTCAAAAAGGGAGATCTCCTGTAGATTGTTTTTATTGTTAAGCCAGTCTATGATGATGCGGGAGTCCTCGTAAAGAAGAAGAGAATCTAGATTTAGCCTGGATGCAAGAAGAAGAGAGGCCCAGGCACCCAATAATTCTGCCCTGGTGTTGGTACCATGTCCACAATTAAATGTCCATCTGCAATGAGTATTTATGGAGATATGTAACACTCCTCTTGACCACTCTGCATACCATTGGATTGAGAATCTCCATCAAACCAACTTATGGGAGTCTTCTCTAGGATGGGGATCTTGTGCTTGGTGGATTTCCCCATAGCTCTTGGGTGGATGGAATTCCATGTATGGTGTAGTCCAAGAGATTTATAGGCTATAGAGGTGGCTGAAGGAGGTCTATTATCAAAGATGAAATTGTTTTTGTCAGTCCAAATAAATCAGCAAATCATAGGGGGAAGATTTAAGGAGTGATATGTAAGTTTGGACCAGTTCTCAAAGCAATCTGATAATGTAAGTCCATCCCATGTATAGTTTAAGTTGAGAGTTGTTGTGATATTGGCCCAGAACGATATGGTGAAGGCATAGTGAATGAAGATATGTTGTGTAGATTCCTCTTTGAGATTGCAGAGATCACACATGTTGGGGCCGATCCATCCTTTTTTCTAGAGGGAGTCCCATGTATTGATCTTGTTAGCAAGGAAACACCAAGTAAAGAGTTTTAATTTGAGATGTAAGTTCCAGGACCAGAGACGGTGTCTCCAACCACCTACAGTGTTGGTCCAATTGTAGTTTGATATTTCTGAGTAAACATTATGCGCTGTCAGATAGCCTGATCGGTCGCCCCCTCTCCACATCGGCTGGTCCTCTGAAGATTTGAGCTGGATGGTCGTGCTTGCAAGGTGATGGAAGAAAGAGGTCCACTCGGCCGCAAGGTTAGCAGGAAGTGCAAGTTCGAGGCTATCTTTCGAATCGTTTAAAACTGAACCTGATCGGTGAGTTCCAGTTGCTTGGAAGAGAAAGAACACATGTTTTGCATTTAATGCAGATATCAGATCATGGAAGAGGTAGGATTTTAGTTCCATACCTATTATACGGTCCTTGCCCAGGACGATGGAGTGCCCCAATCCCAGAAGCAAGCATAAATAATTTTTAATCGAGCTCGCAAATTTGTTGATATTTCTCCAGGAAAGTGAGGTCATTTTCAAAGAAGGAGCAACAGTTCTCAGCCAGGAGTCTGGAGTTGTATAAGGCATGTATTTATCTTTTAAAATAGAATACCAGATCCCTATGTGAGTTATAGCACACCAAAGGGTGTTGTTCACCAAGGCTTGGGTAGAGTGTAGGAGGTTTCAGATCCCCCAACCTCCTTTCCTTTTTGGTTTAGCAAGTGCTTCCCAATTGCAGAGGGGTTGGCGAGTGTGGGTTGAGCATCCCGACCATAGAAAGGTGAAGGACAGTTTCCTTATCTTTTCTAGCCTTCACTTACATACGTTCTTGATATATATAGAATTCTAAATTAAATAATTATTAATTAGGAAATTCAGTTTCTAATGCAACTGTCGAAATATTCTCATTTAATGTTATTATAAGTTTAGATATTCACATTTATATATTTACCAATTATTCTCATTGATCATTTTTACTAAACTTCATCATTTAAATTGTCAAAAAAAATGTGAAGCTATAATAAAGGTGACGAATAAGTATTCTTATTTTAAATTTGGATATTCATGGATTGTTTTCATCAACCACTCTTACCTAACATTATCCATTTGATGGTCTATTTTGGGTGAAAGACAAATATATAGGGATGCAAATTATAATGAGGTAATTAATAAATGAATTCATAATAAATATCTTAGTATCTCTATATATCATTTTTATTCATTATAATAATTATAAATTAATTTAAAAATCTATAAATATATGGTTGTTGTGTTTTCTTAATATCTTATATCAATAATTTATGTTAATATTTAGATATTATTTAAGTATTTGACTTTTTGAACTTTTTTATCAGAATTATGGTCATTGTGAAATCCTATTTATGTATACTTAGAATTATAGAGATTGGATAACTTAAATCAGAAAATATACCTGTAAAAACTTCAAAAAATCGAACATTTATATTAAGCATTCATTTTTTTTTAAATATAAATATTAATTTAAGGTTTTAATGAAATATAATTTTGAAATTTATTTGTATCAAATTAATGAATATTTTTGTTCAATTGAGATGAATTATATGATATTAATTAGATTGAAAAAAGTGATTTACATTTTACAACTTAATCTAAGAAGATGTGTAATGTCCCCTACTTGTGACATGTGGTATATATTCATTTTGCATAATATTTATATTTAAAAAATTTAACAACCCAATATGACCTAGATGTGTATCCACTTAAATTTGAGTTTTATAAGTACTTATAACAATCTTCTTCTTTATTGAGAGCACAATTATAACAAGCCTCTTCTCTATTCTTGGATAAATTATTGGGGAATGATGGAAGACACTATTTTGTAGAATAAAGATACTATTAAAAATATTGTGAAATCAAAAGTTAAGGAGAAAATGTGGTGTGATAAAGATTTAGAGGAAAAAATAAAATTAAGGTATTATAAGGATGTAATCAACCATAATCTAGAAGATCAAAATTATCTATTTGTTTTGACAAGTGTAAAGAAAAAAAATAAGCATTTATATGATAAGAACAAATTTTCACGTGCTCCGCTCCATAGTGAAATTGGGCGTTGGTCAAATCCTAAAACACCATGGGATGAATGTGCGTCACCTTTGTGACACTAAGAAGGTTGAAGATGAAAATCACTTTCTCTTAGACTGTCCAAGATTAGATCTCATTTTCAAAATATTTTTATCTTGGAAAACTTCTGTTAATGTTTTTCTAGCACATAAACAAAATTCTAAAGAATAGTAAGTAATCACTTACCCTCTTAAAAACTTCTAAACCAATTCGGTCTTAGTGGACGTTAATCATCATCATCATTTAAAAATCCTTTATTTCTTATCCCTCTAATTAAACCAAGAGAAAAAAAATTATTTTACAACTTAATATAAAAAAATGCATACTCTAAATTAACCTAAATTAACCTAGTACAAACTACACCATTAATAATGATTATATTCAAAAAATAAATATAACAATCCAATATGAACTAAATGTGTATCGAACTAAATTTGAATTCTTTTAAGTACATAAATATTTAAAAATCAAATTCATTTTTTATCCCTTTCATCAAACCAAGATAAGAGAGGTTATTTTTGCAACTTAGTATAAGAAGATGTATACCATAACTTAGTAAGAACGAGATATATATGCATTATTTTAACTAAAAATACTTTTAATAATAAATAGATTTACATCCAATTTTTTTTGAGATGTATACCATAACTTAGTAATAACTAGATATATATCCATTTTAACTAAAAATACTTTTAATAATAAATAAATTTACATCCAAATTTTTTTAAAATTACTTTTAACATTTGATATATTCAAAATAAAATAAGTTGATACTAATTTTATATTTAAGATGAATTTATTTTAATACTTATATAAAATTAACTAATATTTATTTATATATTTATATTAATATAGTATTGAATTAATAAATTAATAAAACAAAAAATTATGTTAAAATTAAATCAATAAATATTCATATTAAATTTAAGTTATATGTGTTAAATTTTTTATTTAATTAATATATGTAATTTTTGAATAATATTAATTTAATGTTGCATAGACCCGGATGGGGTGACATTTGGCTAAAGGAGGGAGATGGGTGGAAGGTATAGCTAGCGGGGAGATTTAATACCACAAGCTACCACCCCCGACGCAATTAACTCCCCATGGTGTTCACCATAAGGGAGATTAATTCAGTGCCCCTGGAAGAGCTCACAGATGAGCATTCCAGCCAAGCCATTCGTACTAGGCGACTGAACCAGTTCCGTCAGCCTTCAATGGCATCAATGGCTCTCAACGGCGTTATAATCGACCAATGTGCACAGTTTCACTTGTCATTTGCAAGCTTCCTCCTCTGTGTGGTGTTGCTTGACCCTCCTAGCCTCTTTGCTTGCCTCTTGTGCGTCCTCCTAATCGCTACCGACCATAATTTCCCTCACTCCCTGGTTGTAACATCCTGCTCTGGTGCACTGAGCGAACTTATTCTTTGAGGACACTTGCTCGAAACTGATCCAAATTATTATGATATTAAAACATTTGTCTTTGATTATGATGCTTCATGGGTAGATGACATGTTGTTTTATTGCATTGACATAGACAAGTGTTATTGACTCAGCTTTTCTGAGTGTGCAGAGTTTTGGACCTTGAGGATGCAGAGGCATCGATGGAACCCCTTGGACTCCGGATTGAGTCAGGGAGTGTGCTATTTGGGTTTGATTGATTTAATGTGATATTAATACATTTGAGATGATGATATGATGTGGACATGTTGTGACATAATTTGTTGATGATGCAGGCTGACGATAGCTTGCCAACTAGACTCACATATGGAGTAAAGGGGTCACACACGACTACCAGAGGGGTTGAGGGAGAGGTGTGGACAACAACCCTACCATAGCCTACTAGCACTCATGCTGTGGCTCGAACTATAGGTTAACGATTACCTAGTTCGAGATGCCCCACGATGCCATGAAGGTAGACTGCGACAGTTGCTCACGATGATTCTAAGTGGTGCGCAATAAGGTGGGGGCCTTATTCCTTAGAATCCCTTAGTCACCCACAAGTTCACCTAGTGGAGTGTTGACCCCAGGGGTTATTGATGTCTACCAATCAGTCAAGAAACGTGTGGCACCCTTGGAGCATGTGGTCCATCTTGAAGGGCACGTCGCACAAAAGAAACAAAAGAGGCGAGTGGCACACTTGGAACATGTGGTGCATCCTGAAGGGCACGTCGAGCAAAAGAAACAAAAGAGGTGAGTGGCACCCTTGGAGAACATTGTGCATCCTGAAGGGCATGTCGCGTTGATGATGAGAAAGGAACGAACCTAGATGGCCCTAAGACAATTAACACATTAGGAAATATTAAAAAAAACAACTCCCCTGATTAAATGTCGCCCAGTCCAAAATCTAACTTCCAAGTCTAAAACGTCGCTAAGGGTAAAATTTTGTCTACCCTTAAGAAAATATCTCAAATAATAATAATAATAATAAAGTTTAAAATAAAAACCACTTAAGCGATAATTTTGGTCTTCATAAATTTTTGGGTAAAATGAAGGTAGTAAGAAATTAAATAAAATCTGTGCATAAAATGTAAAGAAGAAATTTATTGTTTTTACTTTTAATAGTTTAAAAAAGATACTAAATTAATAATAAAAGTAAAAGAGGTAATTGCATAACTTTCAATTCTATCTCATTAAAAGGGGAAAGAGGGAAATATAAAAATTAGGGAACTAGAGAATGAGGCAACATTAAAAGGGAAAGAGGGGAACTTATGGTAAAAAGCGGGAGGTCAACATGTAAAGAATCTGCATTTAAAGAACCTTCTATATTGAACTAATTTAGCAATTTCTTTTTAGGGAAAGCTTTTAAAACCTGTAAGGGAATCTAGGGACACCTAGGAGTGATTTTACGAGTAATCCTAGGTGGGTGAGGGAAATGAGACAATTAATAAATTAAATAAATTAATTATTGGAGGAAAGTGGGGGATGGATGACACTTGTATGAAGGAGAATATTTAGAAGATTTTTATTAAAACTTAAATTAAATGAGATTTAGGGAAAGAATGGAAGTTCTAAAACTCTATAAAAGAAAGGGAGGAGAAGGAAGAAGGGGATCGGTTGTTACCGTAACGTTACGTTGTCAGATTAGTGACTTGACTGATTTACTTGTGGGATTTGGGATTTCCCAGCTCAGAGAGGAGTGGTAGCTCGGCCTTGCGAGGTGAGCTGGGAGCTAGACGTACCATCTGGATAGTGTGTGGACCTTTTGCGGCTCGGGGGGTTAAGGAGGAAGCAGAGTACCCCTAGCGTTGGCTGGGAGGCACCGGTGAGGTCTCGATGGTCAGTGAGTGGGAGTGGCACAGAGCGCCTGGATGTCATTGAAGCGGGCGATAAGGCAAAGGTATGCTATTTTATTTAGTAGAGTAAAATGCATTAAGACTTATGCTTGGATCTGAATATTGTTTGTAAATGGATTGAATGTTAGATTGATAGTGGACCCCTCTTCTTAGCCTAGCTGATTGTTTGGTTTCCTTGCTCCTTAATGCGTCTAATAACCTTGAAATTGATTGATGGCCCTTTTCTCTGCATTTGTCTTTGCATAGTAATAATGGAAGAATTTTGTCTTGAGCTTTTTCCCATTCGTTGAATGCCTAAAATTTTGTGGTTAGCATTCTGGTTGGTGTTTTACTGTTCCTTGGGTTGGATCCTTATGCTTCTGCGTTACTCTTAGTGACTGTATTTTTCCCGGATGCTATATATATGCATTTAAATCATTGATGTGTAGTTACAGCCATTGACAATCACTGTTATGATTAATGGATGGTTGCATATGCATGGAGGCATTTTAGTGGCGAATTCATTTTGTAATGGATATCTATATAATGCCTTTGTTATTTAAATAGATAAAGAAAATCTCGAACTCGATAGATAAAGGAGGTAATGACGAATTCGTATATCATGGATGGGTTATATTCATATTTAATTAATGGTCATCCAGATTTATAATTTTTCTGCAATCCTTGGTATAATTATAATTCATTGCCTTATGTTCGTGGAAGCCATAAAATCATAGTGAAATTTTCACTGTATGTAATGTATAGTAGCTGTGAATTTCCATTGATGAAAGAAATGTATAAAGCAAATCCATGATAACAACGGCTTCCTGTTAGTGAACCCATGCAACGATTTTTTTTGACACTGCTTAATGACCAATCGATTGCAAAATTTAGTTCTGACAATTAGTTCTGGCAATGGGTGTAATGACTTCTATAAATTTTATGTATAGTCTACAATCGCTTTTCCTAGCAGTTGTATTCTGGTGTTGACCCTTGTGAACTCCTTGTTAGCCTATGACTGCATACCTGGCAGTGGCCCTTGGTGTAGTGACGTTGCAAGTTTAGTTACTGGCGTGTGATTGCATTCCTGGAAAATCCTTTTTGGTGCATTGACAATGTTACCCATAGTCATCGTCGAATCCTTCGATCAACGTCTATATCCAGTGCACCTAGGAGGTGACTGCGTCCCTTCGCCTATAGAGAATTTTCCTCGTAGGCCTTTTGTTCCATTCCAACATCCAACCCCTACTTTTGTCTAACAGTGCCTCACGAATCGGTCTGTCCAAACCGTGACTTGCGCACTGTGTAACAGTCAACTCATTTTGTTTCATCCCTTAAATTGCTTTAAAAATCCAAAGGAACTTCAAGAGATTTTCTTAGCCTCTATTTACGACTTTTGTCTTAAAAATTTTGGAGAGATTGAGATAAAGGAATGTTTCTGAGGTTTTATTTTTTTTCTAAGAGTGTGGAACCCGACCTGTCATTGGCCATATCCTTACCATATGAAGGGGCGTGACTAGTGGATTTGGTATGGCCAATCTTTATTGATGCTTCAGGGATGCAGTAGTGTTGATGGCAGTTTGTGTTAGTTTTAGAATCTGCGTTATATCACTGACTTGGAATCTGTGCAATCGTTAACTTAACTCATTAATGTTTTTTTTATTATTTTTGTTATTATCACATCTCTTAATATTTCGTTGACTTGTGTGATATTATTCGTATAACACTTGCAGGCCACTTGACATGTAGATGACTAACAAGCAAGTTGAATCATTACCCTTTTTGTTATTAACTTATGTAAGGTTGGAAACCATTTAACTAAGACCATGTCTCAAACAGAGCCTGTAATTGCAACCATTTACTTAAGGTTTTTGCCAGGGAAAACATGTTGGGTTAAGAAAAATTTCTTGATGATAACATTTGTATTTAGTAAGGTGAAATGCCTGATTTAATATGCACTTATTATATCTATTAATGATCATTTTATAGAGGAGATGCGCTTGAAATTATGGTGCTTAGGAGTAGATTATCAACTACTCAGCCTTAGGCTATTTATGATTAATAGAACTTACCTTGTTTACAATTGTGAAGGTAGCTAATGATAATTAAATCCTTGAAAATGATTAATATAGTAGCTATTGTTATCAATTCATTAATTTCTTAAGACCATGTGGCCTAGCCCCAATTAAATAAGAAGAGGATAGTATGTAACCCCTTCAACAAACTTAGTAAGGATTGATTTGGAAGGACGATTATTTTGTTTTAAATAGGGTAAAAGTTCAATGTCTATTCTTATTAGTATTATCGAATGTGGTTTGTATGTATTTGGATGCAAATAAAGTAATCAAATGTAAATAATAAAGGGTGATGTGGAAGGTATGATGCTTTACAAATGCATGTCTTTTGAGCTAGCACTTATTCTTTTATTACTAACATGCCTTGTCATCCATAGAGGTGTTGAGTGTATGCTTCATTCAGTTCTAATTAAAGATACTTGATCTTGAATGATGGGTGGATTGTGGCCTTAAGACTAATATTAGATTTTACCTTGACTTCCTTATGCACTTTAGACATGCATTGCAGGGCTCGTATTGATATTGAAATAAGCTATGTTAATTACCTTACTTGCTTTATTAATTGTCGTTGTCTTGGAATTTGATTAAAAATACACCTCCCATGCGATACTGTATTAGTAGTGAGTAATTTAATGAGTTAGTAATGATTCACTGTCACAATTTGCCTATTGGATAACCCTGTTGACTGCGATCTTGATGGTTATTTTTTTATCATTAGCTTAGTAGGCTAGGTGTACTTGCATCAGGCGGGATGTAGACACCTCCATGTTCCTCAAAATAGTCACCAGCCCTGAGATCTTAAATGGTTAAAATCGATGGGAACCTAGGCTTGAGTGTTGCTTATGTGTCTTGGAGGCCCTAACCATTCCAGGGTAGGATAAATGGGTAGTCAGTGTTTTTGTTTTGTCGGTTGATTGTTGTTCTTTATTGGTAGATGTTGATGTGCATCTTAGATATTTATGTTGATATTGCAGTTGCATGCGTCATGATTCGTCTTCATGTGGCGGCGCAGAGTATAATGTCTTGTTACCCTTGTACACACGCACACACAAAAAAAATAAAAATTGCACTTGTTATAAGAGGCTTGTCGGCGTAACAAGGAGGATCATTACATATGGTATCAGAGCGGGTTCAACCCACGACTTGGGATCGCTACGACTTTCGTTGACCTGATTTGATTATATTGTTGCTAATCGAGTTTATTATGTGCATGCAGGTAATCATGGTTAGAGGACGCCGCGGAGGCAGATGATGGGGTGCTAGGGGAGGAGGCGCAACACCTCCAGTAGCATCCACGCCTGAGGGGTCTAACCCCCAGGGAGATGAGAAGGTTCTCGGATAGGAGCAGATAGCAGTTGGAGATGTAGTCAAAATGATGAGATCTTTTCAGCGCATGTCTGAGGCACTAATCACCCGTTTGGACAGAGATGAGGCCAGGGTGTCGACACCCCCTGAGGTTCCACCGTGTAGTCCGATCAGTACAGGTAGCATTCATCGTGAAATCGAGAAGATCAAATTTCCCAAGTTCTTTGGTGCCTCAAACGGCACAGCCGCTGAGGCATGGTTGGAGAATATGGTGATGTGGTTCGCACTTCGCGATTAGAACTCCAACATGAAAGTCCGCATGGCAGTATTTCAACTGAAGGGGAGCACTCTTCTATGGTGGAAGACGCTCCTACCACAGCTAAACATGGCCGTCAAAGACGTCTCATGGGAACTGTTTGAGGAACGGTTCCAAGAGAGGTACCTTTTAGAGAAATTCATTGAGCATCAGCTCAATGAGTTCAACGCCTTACAACAGGGAGGTCGTACGGTGCCAGAGTACGAGGCCTATTATATGGAGTTGCTCTGGTATGCTCTGCACCTTACAACAGAGAAACTTAAGGTCAACAAGTTTGTGTTCAGCCTTAACGGTAGTCTACATGCAAGGGTTAGGATTTTGATGCCCCAAACCTTGCACAATGTCGTCTAGAAGGACCTCGTAGCAGAGGAGGAGATTATCACTAGGGGTCAGACCAAGACTCTAGTGAGATCAGTAGGGCACGTTTCATTTGGAACGTAGTAATACCAAACACCACCGAGACATACGTCGGGATATCGTGGCTTCCTGAGGGGATCCACTTTCACTACACCTCGGCAACCGCCGCCTCGACAGTGAACACCTTATCGGGGACCACCGCATCAGCAGTAGAATCACCCACAGGAGCATTAGTTTAGGCCTGTTCAGCAGAATAGACCAGGGTTCCAGGCTAGTGGGCCATCATCTTCTACTTTGGGTACCAAGATTACTGGGTCGAAGAAGGGGTGTTGGACGTGTGGGGAGCCACACTACCAGCGCGACTGTCCTGTGGAGAGGACCAGAGTGTCTGGATCAGCAGGACCCACTACCATGGGAGATATGGGCAAGGCCCATCGGATTCATGCAATGGTGAATAACTGCCAAGCAGAGCATCAGTCGACTGTGCTCGAGATGACAGGAACTGTCGTTGACCAGATCCTTAGTATTTTTATAGATCCAGGTGGTACCAAGAGTTTCATTTATGGTGCAGCGCTAAAAAGGATTAAGGTAAAGGCAGTCGAACAGGATGAGTTTAGCTTCATGGAGATGGCTTTGGGAGCCAAACATAAGGTTGGAGGAAAGGTTGCGGACTGTATCCTTAACCTGGGAGAGTTTGTCACAAGGGCCACCCTGTACGTCACGATCCTAGGATCTTATGATGTCGTGATTGGTATGGATTGGTTGGAATCACATGAGGCGATACTCAACTATAAGACAAAATGGTTGATCTTGGTCGATGACGAGGGTCAGAGACGTGTGATTGTAGGCCGGAACTAGGGAGTTTCTTTAAGGTTCATCTCCTCCTTATAGCTACGAAAGAGTATGTGCAAGGGGTGAAAGATTTATGCGATCCTTGCGTTAAACAAGAAGGGAGTAGCAGAAGGTCTAGAACACCTTCCGATGGTGAGAGAGTTTGTATACGTTTTTTCGGAGGAGTTACCTGGGATGTCACCGGAGAGGGAATTGGAATTTACCATAGACCTAGAACCGGGGACTGAACCGATAGCAAGAACGCCTTATTGGATGTCGACTCCGGAGTTACAAGAGTTGAAAATACAACTGAAGGAGTTGTTGGACCTTGGACTGATACGTCCTAGTGTGTCACAATGGGGTGCACCTATTATTTTCATACAAAAGAAGGACAGATCGTGGAGGCTTTGCATTGACTACCGTCAACTGAACAAGGCTACGATCAAGAATCAGTATCCATTTCCGAGAGTTCATGATCCCTTCGATCAAATGAAGGGTGTGACGATGTTCTCCAAGATCTATTTGTGATCAAGGTATCACTAGTTATGGATCAAGGAGGATGACATCCCTAAGACCGCCCTTAAGACGAGATTTGGACACTATGATTTTACTGTTTTATCGTTTGGACTGACAAACACCCTAGGGGTATTTATGAGTTTGATGAATGGAGTGTTCCATGAATACTTGGACAAGTTTGTCCAAGTAATCATTGATGATATATTGATTTACTCTCGAATGACGGAGGAGCATGATGAGCACTTGCGCTTGGTACTATAGTGTCTGTGAGAGCGTAAATTGTATGGGAAGTTGTCCAAATGCTCTTTTTACCAATCGAAGATTCACTACTTAGGGCATGTCATCTCCAGTGAAGGTATCTTCGTGGATCAAGCCAAGGTCGAGGCTATTATGGAATGGCCTACGCCGACGAATGTCCCAAAAGTACGTAGCTTTATGGGTTTAGTAGGATATTATCAATAGTTTGTCGAGGGATTTTCGAAGATAGAAAATCCGATCACGAAATTGCAGAAGAAGAAAAAGAAGTTTGTTCGGACCGAGAAATGCGCGGAAGCATTTTGGAGGCTTAAGGAGTTGTTGACAACAACACCGATACTAAAGGTCCCTGACATGGACATGGACTTTTTGGTATGCACAGATGCATCCAAGGAAGGCTTAGGCGGAGTCTTGATGCAAGACGGATGAGTGATTGCTTACATTTCAAGGAAACTGAGAAGGCATTAGGAGAATTATTCGACGCACGATTTGGAGTTATTAGCCATCGTTTATGCCTTGAAGGTTTGGAGACACTACCTAGTTGGATGAAAATTTGAACTAAAGACGGATCATTGTGGACTACAACACATTTTTACGCAAAGCGACCTGAACACGCGACAATGACGTTGGTTAGAATTTCTTAGCGAGTACAACTTTGAGATAACTTACATAAAGGGAACAGTGAACCGAGTGGTGGATTCTTTGAGTCGGAGACCACACATCTTTTTGGTGTTGCCTCTTCAGACGAATCTACGTGAAAAGATTATAACTTTACAACATGACGATGACTGGTACAAAGAGGTCGAGGGTTTTATCAGACAAAACACAATGATGGTACCACGATATGAGGGATTTTCATTTGATAGTGATGGGTTATTGACGTTTAAAATTTGGATTTACGTACCGCTAAACGAGGAGTTCAGGATGTTTGTCCTGAGCGAGGCTCATAGAGAAGTTTACATGGCTCACCTGGGAGTCACGAAGATGAGGGTAGAACTTAAACCCTTATTCTTCTAGAAGGGAATGAAGGCCGACATAGTCAACTATGTGGCCAGATGTCTAGAGTGTCAGTAGGTAAAGGCTGAACATAGACACCTAGCAGGATTACTACAACCACACGCTATTCCGGAATCGAAATGGGAGGTTATTTCGATGGATTTTATTGTTGGATTGCCACTGATGGCAAGGAGACACGACTCAATTCTCATAGTATTAGACACTCTGACGAAGAGTTCTCACTTTATTACTATGTGTACGACGTATCAGGCACCTGACATAGCTAAATTTTTCATCAGTGATATTGTGAGGCTGCATGGCGTGCCTAAGAGGATTATATCCGATCGAGGATCGGTGTTTACTGGATGAGTTTGGACGAGTTTCCAAGAGGCCTTGGGAACCCAACCTAACTTTAGTACTATGTATCACCTAGTGATTGATGGACAGACTGAATGAACGAACCAGAACTTGGAGGACATGTTGCGCATGTACGTAATGGAGCAACAAAAGTGTTGGGAAGAATTTTTGCCACTAGTGGAGTTTTCTTACAACAACAGTTACCAAAGCACCATTAAGATGGTGCCTTTTGAGTTTCTTTACAGGCGACTGTGTCGGACACCCTTGAGTTGGGATCGGTGTGAGGATAGGTTCCTGGTGGGACCAGAAGTGATCCAAGAAATGGAAGAGAAAATGCAAACAATAATACAAAGTATTAAAGAAGCACAGGATCGACATAAGAGTTATGTCGATGCGCACCAAGTCGACTTTAGTTACGAGGTCGGCGATCGAGTCTTCATGCAGGTTAAACCGCATAAGAGTTCAATCATGTTTGGAATGGGAGATAAACTCTCTCCTAGGTTTGTGGGAGCTTTCAAGATTGTGGAGAGAAAGGGGCCTATGGCCTATCGACTAGCCTTGCCTGATTCTTTGAGGTGTATGCACAATGTTTTTCATGTATCTATTTTGAGACATTATATTAGTGATCCTACACATGTGATTGACATGAGGTCCTTACAGGTATCAGATGAGGGAGTGCTCACGACTGAGCCGGTCTGCATCTTAGATCACTGCGTTCGACAGTTATGATGTCGAATGGTAGATCAGGTCAAGGTCCAGTGGGAAAATTATAGTCTGCACTCAGCGACTTGGGAGGATGCATATGATATGCACCAATAGTTTCCATTTTTGTGTGATAGATAGACATATGATACTATGATACACTTATTTCAGCATTTATACTGTGAAACTTTGGGATGAAGTTTAGACCAAGAGGGGGTGTATGTAACATCCCACTCTGGTGCACTGAGCAAACTTATTCTTTGAGGACACTTGCTCGCAAGTGATCTATATTATTATGATATTAAAACATTTTTCTTTGATTATGATGCGTCATGGGTAGATGACATGTTGTTTTATTACATTAACATAGACAGGTGCTATTGACTTGGTTTTTCTGAGTGTGCAAGGTTTTGGACCTTGAGGATGCAGAGGCATCGATGGAACCCCTTGGACTCTGGATTGAGTCAGGGAGTGTGCTATTTGGGTTTGATTGATTTACTGTGATATTAGTACATTTGAGATGATGATATGATGTGGACATGTTCTAACATGATTTGTTGATGATGTAGGTTGACGATAGCTTGCCGACCAGACTCACATATGGAGTAAAGGGGTCACACACAACTATCAGAGAGGTTGAGGGAGAGGTGTGGACAACAACCTTGCCATATCCTACTAGCACTCCCACCGTGGCTCGAACTATAGGTTAACGATTACCTAGTTCAAGAGGACCCATGATGCTATGAGGGCAGACTACGACAGTTGCTCACGATGATTCTAAGGGGTGCGCAATAAGGCGGGGGCATTATTCCTTAGAAGCCCTTAGTCTCCCACAAGTTCACCTAGTGGAGTGTTGACTCCAGGGGTTATTGATGTCTACCAATCAATCAAGAGGTGAGTGGCACCCTTGGAGCACGTGTTGCATCCTGAAGGGCACGTCCCGCAAAATAAACAAAAGAGGCGAGTGTCACCCTTAGAGCACGTGGTGCGTCCTGAAGGGCACGTCACACAAAATAAACAAAAGAGGCGAGTGGCACCCTTGGAGCACATAGTGCGTTCTAAAGGGCACGTCGCATTGATGATGATAAAGGAACGAACCTAGATGGACCTAAGACAATTAAAACATTAAGAAATATTAAAAAAAACAACTCCCCTGATTAAATGTCACCCAGTCCAGAATCTAAGTTCTAAGTCTAAAACGTCGCTAAGGGTACAATTTTGTCTACCCTTAAGAAAATATTTCAAAAAAAATAAAAATAATAAAGTTTAAAATAAAAACCACTTAAGTAATAATTTTGGTCTTCATAAATTTTTGGGTAAAATGAAGGGAGTAAGAAATTAAATAAAATCTGTGGATAAAATGTAAAGAATAAATTTATTGTTTTAACTTTTGATAGTTTAAAAAAGATACTAAATTAATAATAAAAGTAAAAGAGGTAATTGCACAGTTGTCAATTCTAGCTCATTAAAAGGGGAAAGATGGAAATATAAAAATTAGGGAACTAGGGAATGAGGCAACATAAAAATGGAAAGAGGGGAACTTATGGTAAAAAGCAGGAGGTCAACTTGTAAAGAATCTGTATTTAAAGAACCTTCTAAATTGAACTAATTTATCAATTTCTTTTTAGGGAAAGCTTTTAAAACCTGTAAGGGAATCTAGGGACACCTAGGAGTGATTTTAGGAGTAATCCTATGTGGGTGAGGGAAATGAGACAATTAATAAACTAAAGAAATTAATTATAGGAGGAAAGTGGGGGATGGATGACACTTGTACGAAGGAGAATATTTAGAAGATTTTTATTAAAACTTAAATTAAATGAGATTTAGGGAAAGAATGGAAGTTCTAGAACTCTATAAAAGAAAGGGAGGAGAAGGAAGAAGGGGATCGACTATTACCATAACGTTACACTGTCGGATTAGGGAATGACTGATTTACTTGTGGGAGTTGGGATTTCCCATCTGGAAGCAGAGTGGTAGCTCGGCCTTGCAAGGTGAGCTAGGAGCTAGATGTACCATCTGGATAGTGTGTGGTCCCTTTTCGGCTCAGGGAGATAAGGGGGAAGTAGAGTACCCCTAGCGTTTGCTGGGAGGCACCAGTGAGGTCTCAACGGTCAGCGAGTGGGAGCGACACAGAGCATGCGGACATCACCGAAGTGGGTGATAAGGCAAAGGTATGCTTTTTTATTTAGTAGAGTAAAATGCATTAAGACTTATGCTTGGATCTGAATATTGTTTGTAAATGGATTGAATGTTAGATTGATAGTGGACCCCTCTTCTTAGCCTAGCTGATTGTTTGGTTGCCTTGCTCCTTGATGCATCTAATAACCTTGAAATTGATTGATGGCCCTTTTCTCTGCATTTGTCTCTGCACAGTAATAATGGATGAATTTTGTCTCAAGATTTTGCCCATTCATTGAATGCCTAAAATTTTGTGGTCAACATTCTAGTTGGGGTTTTGTTGTTCCTTGGGTTGGATCCTTATGCTTCTGCGTTACTCTTAGTGGTTGTATTTTTCCCATATGCTATATATCCACATTTAAATCATTGATGTGTAGTTACAACCATTGACAATCACTGTTATGATTAATGCATGGTTGCATATGCATGAAGGAATTTTAGTGGCAAATTCGTTCTGTAATGGATATGTATATAATGCCTCTGTTGTTTAAATAGATAAAGAAAATATTGAACTCGATAGATAATGGAGGTAATGGAGAATTCGTAGATCATGGATGGGGTATATTCATATTGAATCAATGGTGATGCAGTTTTATAATCTGTCGGCAATCCCTGGTATAATTATAACTCATTGCCTTATGTTGATGGAAACAATAAAATCAGAGTGAAATTTTTACTGTATGTAATGTGTAATAGTCGTGAATTTCCATTGATGAAAGAAATTTACAAAGAAAATCCATGATAGCAATGATTTCATGTTAATGAACCCATGCAACGATTTTTTTTTACACTGCTTAATGATCAATCGATTGCAAAATTTAGTTCTGAGAATTCATTCTGGCAATGGGTGTAATGACTTCTGTAAATTTTATGTATAGTCTGCAATCCCTTTTCCTGGCATTTGTATTCTGGTTTTGACCCTTGCGAACTCCTTGTTAGCCTGGGACTGCATACCTGGCAGTGGCCCTTGGTGTAGTGACATTGCAAGTTTAGTTACTGGCGTGCGATTGCATTCATGGAAAATCCTTTTTGGGGCATTGACAATGTTACCCAGATTCATTGTTGAATCCTTCGATCGATGTTTATTTCCAGTGCGCCTAGGATGTGACTGCATCCCTTCACCTCTAGAGAATTTTCCTCGAAGGCCTTCTATTGCATTCCATCATCCAACCCCTACTTTTGTCTGACAACACATCATGAATCAGTCTTTCCAAACTGTGACTTGCGCACTGTGTAATAGTCAACTCATTTTGTTTCGTCCCTTAAATTGCTTTAAAAATTCAAAGGAACTTCAAGAGATTTTGTTAGCCCCTATTTACGACTTTTGTCCGCAAAATTTTGGAGAGATTGAGTTAAAGGAATGTTTAAGAAGTTTTATTTTTTTTCTGAGAGTGTGGAACCTGACCTGTCATTGTCCATATCCTTACCATATGAAGCAGCACGACTGGTGGATTCATTATGGCCATTCTTTATTGATGCTTCAGGGACGCAGTAGTGTTGATGGTGGTTTGTGGCAGTTTTAGAATCTGCGTTATGTCATTGACCTGGAATCTATGCAATCTTTAACTTAACCCATTAATGTTTTTTTTTATTATTTTTGTTATTATCA
>ML792018.1:532113-542416 GCA_009831015.1 Picea engelmannii
TTTCTCTGCATTTGTCTCTGCACAGTAATAATGGATGAATTTTGTCTCAAGCTTTTACCCATTCATTGAATGCCTAAAATTTTGTGGTCAACATTCTAGTTGGGGTTTTGTTGTTCCTTGGGTTGGATCCTTATGCTTCTGCGTTACTCTTAGTGGCTGTATTTTTCCCGTATGCTATATATCCACATTTAAATCATTGATGTGTAGTTACAACCATTGACAATCACTGTTATGATTAATGCATGGTTGCATATGCATGAAGGAATTTTAGTGGCAAATTAGTTCTGTAATGGATATGTATATAATGCCTCTGTTGTTTAAATAGATAAAGAAAATATTGAACTCGATAGATAATGGAGGTAATGGAGAATTTGTAGATCATGGATGGGGTATATTCATATTGAATCAATGGTGATGCAGTTTTATAATCTGTCGGCAATCCCTGGTATAATTATAACTCATTGCCTTATGTTCATGGAAACAATAAAATCAGAGTGAAATTTTTACTGTATGTAATGTGTAGTAGTCGTGAATTTCCATTGATGAAATAAATTTACAAAGAAAATCCATGATAGCAATGATTTCCTGTTAATGAACCCATGCAACGATTTTTTTTGACACTGCTTAATGATCAATCGATTGCAAAATTTAGTTCTGAGAATTCATTCTGGCAATGGGTGTAATGACTTCTGTAAATTTTATGTATAGTCTGCAATCCCTTTTCCTGGCATTTGTATTCTGGTTTTGACCCTTGTGAACTCCTTGTTAGCCTGGGACTGCATACCTGGCAGTGGCCCTTGGTGTAGTGACATTGCAAGTTTAGTTACTGGCGTGCGATTGCATTCATGGAAAATCCTTTTTGGGGCATTGACAATGTTACCCACAGTCATTGTTGAATCCTTCGATCGACGTTTATTTCCAGTGCGCCTAGGATGTGACTGCATCCCTTCGCCTCTAGAGAATTTTCCTCGAAGGCCTTCTATTGCATTCCAGCATCCAACCCCTACTTTTGTCTGACAACACCTCATGAATCAGTCTTTCCAAACTGTGACTTGCGCACTGTGTAACAATCAACTCATTTTGTTTCGTCCCTTAAATTTCTTTAAAAATTCAAAGGAACTTCAAGAGATTTTGTTAGCCCCTATTTACGACTTTTGTCCGCAAACTTTTGGAGAGATTGAGTTAAAGGAATGTTTATGAAGTTTTATTTTTTTTCTGAGAGTGTGGAACCTGACCTGTCATTGTCCATATCCTTACCATATGAAGCAGCACGACTGGTGGATTCGTTATGGCCAATCTTTATTGATGCTTCAGGGACGCAGTAGTGTTGATGGTGGTTTGTGGCAGTTTTAGAATCTGCGTTATGTCATTGACCTGGAATCTATGCAATCTTTAACTTAACCCATTAATGTTTTTTTTTATTATTTTTGTTATTATCACATCTCTTAATCTTTCGTTGATTTGTGTGATATTATTCGTATAACACTTGCAGGACACTTGACACGTAGATGATTAACAAGCAAGTTAAATCATTACCCTTTTTGTTATTAATTTATGTAAGGTTGGAAACCATTTAACTAAGACCATATCTCAAACAGAGCCTACAACTGCAACCATTTACTTATGATTTTTGCCAGGGAAAACATGTTGTGGTTAAGTAAAATTTCTTGATGATAACATTTGTATTTAGTAAGGTCAAATGCCTGATTTAATATGCACTTCTTATATCTATTAATGATCATTGTATAGAGGAGATGCGCTTGAAATTCTGGTGCTTAGGAGTATATTATCAACTACTCGAACTTAGGATATTTGTGATTAATAGAACTTACCTTGTTTACAATTGTGAAGGTAGCTAATGATAATTAAATCCTTGAAAATGATTAATATAGTAACTATTATTATCAATTCATCAATTTCTTAAGACCATGTGGCCTAGCCCCAATTAAATAAGCAGAGGATAGTATGTAACCCTTTCAACAAACTTGGTAAGGATTGATTTGGAAGGACAACGATTTTGTTTTAAATAGGGTAAAAGTCCAATGTCTATTATTATTAGTATTATCGAATGTGGTTTGTATGTATTTGGACGCAAAAAAAGTAATCAAATGTAAATAATAAAGGGTGATGTCGAAGGTGTGATGCTTTACAAATGAATGTCTTTTGAGCTAGCACTTATTCTTTTATTACTAACCTACCTTGTCATCCATACGGGTGTTGAGTGTATGTTTCATTCAGTTCTAATTAAAGATACTTAAGACTAAGTTTAGATTTTACCTTGACTTCATTATGCACTTTAGACATGCATTGTAGCGCTCGTATTGAGGTTGAAATAAGCTGTGTTAATTACCTTACTTGCTTTATTAATTGCCTTTGTCTTGGAATTTGATTAAAAATACACCTCCCATGTGATATTGTAGTAGTAGTGAGTAATTTAATGAGTTAGTAATGATTCACTATCACAATTTTCCTATTGGATAACCCTGTTAACTACGATCTTGATGGTTATGTTTTTATCATTAGCTTAGTAGGCTGGCTCTGCTTGCGTTGGGCGGGATGTAGACACCTCCATATTCCTCATAACAGTCGCCAGCCCTAAGACCTTAAATGGTTAAAATCGATGGGAACCTACGCTTGAGCGTTGCTTATGTGTCTTGGAGGCCCTAACCATTGTAGGGTAGGACGGATGGGTATTCAGTCTTTTTATTTTGTTGATTGATTGTTATTCTTTACTGGAAGATATTTATGTGTGGCTTAGATATTTATGTTGATATCACAGTTGCATGCGTTATGATTCATCGTCATGTGGCGACGTAGATTATAATGTCTCGTTACCCTTGTACACACGCACACACACAAAAAAAAATTGCACTTGTTATAAGAGGTTTGTCGGTGTAATGAGGAGGATCGTTACACTGGTTCTCATCATGCCATCGGATCGATGCAATCCCAGGTTTTCCTCTAGGAACAAGAACTCCTACACTCGAGACAATCGACACACATCCTCTCAGCGAGCCTTGATTGCCCATTTTATCTGCCCCCACAGACCTTCAAGTAACACTCAGTCCACCATGCGCATGCCAAAAGTGGAGAACCCACCTGCCTCTCCCTAGACTCAAGCTCAATCTCCCCTTCACAATTCCCAAATTAGAGACCCCATCCCTCACTGAGCACTCTCCTTCGCCCCAAACTCAATCTCAGTCTCTGCTTCGCATTCCCAAATTGGAGACCCCATCCCTCACTGAGCACTCTCCTCCACCACCCCAGCCCTCACAAGATATCCTCAACACAGTCAAAGAGGAATATCTACCCTCAATTCAGTGTCCTAGACCAAAGTTGAATGATGTTGAGCCAGCTTTAGCTCCTCAACCAGGACCGAGCCTGGTGAAAACGAAAGGTTCTCCCCCTAGGGAAAGCCTCCAAAGGCCTTCCACCTCCCAAGAATTTCATCCTTTTTCATGGGAAGGAGGTTGCAGAGTGGAGGAGGAAATCCCCCCAATATGGCAACTGGAAGGCGATGAGGAGAACCCAATTACCTATCATCTGGCAGTGGGGAACTTGGAGCTTCTCTTTGACATCCGATAGCGGTAGGAAAAGTAGGTGCATGGCCAAAGGACAATCCACCAGCGACTGGATCTCTTGTTTGAGGCCCTCTCAGATGCCCCACCAAAAGCACAATGCCCCACCCACAAGTAGAAGTTCATCATGGTCTACACAGCCTAGGGACATCCAAGTTTCCCAAAGGCTTGGCGCGGCCCACCCCTGACTCTGGTTCTTGTCAATTACAATTTTTAGAATGAATAATGATTATTTGTTTACTCTTTTTTACAGTTGTATAACCATATTAGTAATGGAAGCTCTAAATGCAGTCTGCCTTAGTCTAGCTAGTGGGAAAATTTTCCCTATTGAAATTCTCATCTTTTGCTCATTTTTTGTAAATTTTTGTAAATAGAACCTCTGCCATTTTAGACATATCACTGCTTGGAGCCACCTGTTCTGGTTTCCCTTTTATGGTGGAATAGGTGGCTGCTAAACGATGAACAAATGTACACTCATGATGATATAATACAAGGATCTATTGTTATTTACAAAATAAAATTAATGTTACATATAAATATTTCCAAACTCAACAAGCTTCTATGTACAGTGCATTAGGGTTTGAAGTCAAATCCTTAACATGATACAATGATATCTCACATGTGCCACTAAAATAATATTAATTTTACACAATAAAATAGTTAACCATGAATACATCTCCTTCCATCTACACCCAAGAATCCTCCTCTCCAACATGTTTAGGATTAATATGCACCAGTTATTTTCATAAAAAGCACTATCCATATTTTGATCAGCTTGATAAAAAATATGT
Source organism: Picea engelmannii (assembly GCA_009831015.1). Taxonomy (NCBI): domain Eukaryota; kingdom Viridiplantae; phylum Streptophyta; class Pinopsida; order Pinales; family Pinaceae; genus Picea; species Picea engelmannii. The sequence continues at coordinate 536,483 of ML792018.1, forward strand.
GTGAACTGCGAAATAATAATTATGTTCTTATTTGTAGAAATTTGTGTAAAAAGCCAAATGTTCTCATCTGATATAAAAAAAATGGAGGAATAATAATTATGTTCTTATGTGTACAAATTTGTTTAAAAAGACAAAAAATCTCATTTGATATAAAAAATGGAGGTATATTTTATTTTTCAATCATTTTTCATTCAATATTACATAAAATTCAATATTATATAAAATTAAATAAATATAGTAGATAAGATAGTTTTTTTACACCTCCATAAACTGAGAATAATCCATTGGAATAAATAATACAAGAGAATAACAGGAAGAAGAATAATCAACAATAGAAGAGAATAACATGAATGAACATATGTCCAATGCTCTCATAAAAAAAACAACATTTTACTTATAGAGAATTTAGCATATGTCAAATTGTGTTAGATTTATAATGAAGAAAAGAGTAGAAATATAATGGAAATAATAGAAGCAATCAAGAAACCATGATGAATGGAGATAACTAAACAATGGCATAAAAGGCATACTCTATTCATCAATGCTTCTATAAATAGTCATGTACATAGATGTACATATATAATACAAAAGACCATAATTGTCATGTAATTGCATAACAATTAGGTTAAATTAAATAACCAACTAACTTATGATTAGTGTTTTAACATCCCCCTTTAATCATAAGTTTTTTCTTGCCTAAAAAATTGTCACTACTTGACAATCACATGTGTCAAGCGAATATTCAAAGGGTTGGTTGAAGATGCTCTCTGAACTCTGAGGGAAAGAAAACAATATATATATATATATATATATATATATATATATATAGCAGAAGTTTATGTCTTCTACTAAATTGGTGGTTTAAGGTTGACCACAAACTCATCTGGTTGTTTCAGGATGACCACAAACCAATCTGGTGGTTTCGGGATGACCACAAACCGAATGTCTAGCAGAAGCTTATTTCTTCTACTAAATGGCATGGTTTTAAGTTGACCATAAACTAACAAGATCTCAGGGCTAAAAAATATGAAAATGTAACAAGCATAACTTCATGTCTTATTCTCAATTGGTGGTTTTAAGATGACCACAAACTATAAACACCAATAACAAGAAGAACTTTATGTCTTCTGCTCAATTGGTGGTTTTAAGCTAACCACAAACTATCAATAATAATATGTTCTGGAACAAGATTGCATACCAAGAACTAGGTTTCATACTTGATCATATGTTCACAGGCTCTAAATCAAAATTGGAACCTGACTCAAAATCAAACTTGGAGCCTAACGCAACTAGATTCCCCCCCTATCAGGGACAAGTGGTTCCAATTCCCTTGACTATCATTCGCAACTATGGCCAAGAAGAGATCCAACACATCAAATTGTCTTTCGGCGGAGTCTAAAGACTCGATCTTCAACTCAGAAGACTAGATCAACTAGGCCTCGATCATACCCTAAATCAACAAATCTTAAAAAACATTCATCTCCATCAACTGTAGAAATATCTCCAATCAAGTACGATTGTACTTGTGTATAAATATGGCGATAAGACTGTTCCAATAAATTGACTTCCAAACGCCAACGCCAATTCCCTAACCATTCAAAATGAATTTGTTTCTGCTTGCGCTTTTGACACCTTACTGAGGGATGATTTGTCTTCCCACAAAATTTGCATGGGTGAAGATCAAAACAGTTCGACTTATCATGGCCAAACTGGTGATAGTGTTTACATTGTATGGATTCTTTATCTGACTGATTAGAAACATTATCATCAGCTATATCCTGTACCTGTTCCTTACCAATATCTACAAGCTCTGTCGTCTTATCATCATTAAAAAATCCTCCACTCACAAAGCAAACAGGTTCACTATAATTAGGAATATGAAAAAGGTTGTTAGCATCATTTTCATATCCTAGTCCATATCGGTTTTGTTTAAATCGTGATTCTTCCCATGGTTGAACAATACATTTATCCGCAACTTTTTCTAACATAGGGACTTCATCTAACTGATCTTCATGTTTATGACTTTCATTACTAGTCAACTGAGTGTCTTCATTCTCATCCTTGATGTCATTAAAATCACATTGTTGGCGTCGAGGAAAACTTAACTCATCAGACAACAACTTGTTTTGATGTTTGAACATATCAATCTTCTTGTGCGTTACTTGTAAACAAGTAATCACTGTGCTGAGGGTGCGCTTGTTTATTGCAATTGTAGATTTCGTACTTGAGTTAATTAATGTGCGCAATATTCTAAATAGTTCTTCAATTCTTGCTATTTGTTTGTATGTTGATGCCACTAAGCTCAATTCTATATCCTATTGTGCAATCGTTCATTGTAGGAATGCCAAAAACTACAGGATAACCAATGAATTAGACGCACACAAAGATCCTAAGAGAGACCCCCTTATTCAATTTCAGGTGGGTCAAAGAGGACTCCTTATAACTTCCAAAAACTCCTTATAAAACCTTTACAAAAAGTCTTCAAATAAATAACAAACCCTTATAACTCCAATTACAATCAATGGAGAAAACTTCTTCATACAAAACTTTATAACTCTTTCAAAACACATCAAAACCTTATAACTCCTTTACAAAATGAATATGATCCCACTTGAATTAAATAAGACTTTAAGAAAATCAAATTTTAATCCACTTCTTATAACTCCTTAAGTTGAATTTTACTTTTGATTTCTTTATCATAACATGTAGCTCACTATCCACAATACAATAATCTCCATGAAACATCATCACCAAAATCTTCAAAATGTGTTATTTCAAATATCCCCTCATAAAAGTTAACTTCAAATTTAATCCAATGGAATGGCTCACTTCAATATTAATTACCAAGATCTCTCACGTCATTTTAATAAAATTGAGATTTGATGAGACTTTATACTCTTTCCAAGATTTGACTTTCTTGGAAGCGTTTTCCTTTTCCTTTGATATATAAGGTAATCAATTTTAAATATAAAATCTCACATGAAAGTATTACCTCACATTCTTTGATGTATCATTCATTTCCAGCCAAGACTCCCTTCAAGACTCCACGATCCTTGGACTCGAAATGGTTTTCCTCGTCAGACATGTTTTTTCTTTATTTTAATTAGTTGGCAACCAACCAAACAACACGAAATGGTTTTAGTTTTCATATGTTTATCAGGAAAATTGAATTCTATCGCAGGCAAGAAGAAGAAGCTGAATGCAATTATCCCAATAGATATATTTCTCACAAAGATAAACGGTGGTCTTTAAAGAAAATGAAATATAAACTATGTGTGGCTTATCAACACGCCCAGGTCCAAAATCTTAGAAAACCCTTGTCTTTTTTTTTTTTGGCTGTCAGTATCTTGGTGCGTGGAATAGAGTCCCAATATTTCTCTTGAAGACACTTTCATTTTACACAGCAACATACTTTTACACAACAACGGATTTTCACACAGCAATTAGACCAAGAATCGGTTTCTCCCTCTCCTCAGGCTCCCTCAAATCAGAATGACGTGGATTATCCTTCATAAACGTGGATTCTCTTCCTTTATGCAGATGCCTTCAACAATCATTGCTCACAAATCAATCCTCCTCTGGTTTTATAGGTCGTCCACTTCATCAATCACCAGACTTGTGATTGCACTCCAAGGTGACCACTTCTTTTAAATTGTATTCGCTTCAGACATAAAATGCAGGAGTGCGAGCAAAACAGAAAACACAAGAGTGTGAGTAATCTTCTTCTTCATGTTGATTGTTGGCATCCTCCTCACAGTGAAGAAAATGTTCTCCTCACGTAGGTTGTTGCTTCTTTGTTCACTACTTCAATTTTAATAGTCATTCAACCTTCCCCAATGTGGACAGCAGAAGGAACATGCACAGTAAAAATTATGATCATGTCCTTAAGACCAAAGAGAGTAATAAATTATGAATTCTCAAGACATTGTATCATAAACTTGCTCTGATACCAATGTTAGATTCATAATGATGAAAAGAGAAGAAATATAATGGAAATAATATAAGCAATCAAGAAACCATGATGAACAGAGATAACTAAACAATGGAAGAACATGCATACTCTATTCATCAATGCTTCTGTAAATAATCATGTACATAGATGTACATATATAATACAAAAGACCATAACAGTCATGTAACTGTATAATAGTTAGGTTAAATTAACTAACCAACTAACTTATGATTAGTGTTTTAACAAATTGTACATTAGAGAATTGTTACTTAATACCTATATAAATATAGCAATTAATCCATGATGTAATATAGAAATTAATTCATGATGCAATTGTTAATCAAATATTGTAAATAATGTATGTAATATATGTTTAATATTATATTATGATGATGGTGGTGGTGGTGGTTAAAGTCTATTGAAATTGGTTTATTAGTCTATTGTTTTATGTGTGAAAAACATTAAAAGAAGTGTTCCAAGACCACTAAATTTTTTATGACTTATAAGATTAGAGAGGTTAGTATTGTGACAAATATTTGGAAATTGAGATATAATTTAGGTATACAAAGGGAATTTTAAGAGAAAGTGCCTTTCATATTCAACCCTCTTGGTGTCACAAATGTGATAGATTCTTTCTTGCCATGGTGTTTTGGGGATTTTCCAACACCCAGTTTCATTATGCAACTCATGAGAATTAGTTCTTATTTAAGGAATATTGATTCTCTTCTTTATGTTAGTCAAGATAGAGAAACACTTTTGATATTCTAGGTTAGGGTTAACCACCTCCTTATAATATCTTTATTTTATTTTATCCTATAATTCTTTATTACACCATAGATTCTCATTAAATTTATCTTGTACAATATTTTTAATATCATCGGTATTCTGCATAATAACTTCATCTTTTATTCCCCAATGATTTATCCAAGACTTTGCATCATTATTCTATCCATTCTTAAGTTGTTTGTGATTTTGGCTACAGTCAAGAACCAATTTTGGGGAGCCTCTTGTTATCCATGTTGTTTATATTGTTCTTTTACATTAAGTACCTAATCATAGATATTCTCTCAATGGGAGAAAGGCTCTCTTCGATGTGGATTAGAGGGTATAGTGTATTTCCCTTAATTTTGAGATTACAAGTTATAAAATTCTCTTGGATCCACTCTATCTTTCTCCAAATTCTCGAGGGATATTGCATCCCCAAAATTCACATCCATATAATATAACATGAGTTACAAGAGTCTCAAAGAGGATCTTTTTCTTATCCCATAGCCAAATGTATGCTAATTTACATTTATTTTCAAGCCCGTAATAATATTTCCACCCTCCATTTATCATTTTCTTAATGATATAGTTCTAATTGATCTTGTGATGAATATCAAGTTCAAGATACTTGTACGAAGGAACTTCCTCCCGGATATTATTATCATATACAAAATTATTGTAGGCGATCTTGTTGGATTTAATGATCATTTCCTTCGTTTTGTGAGTGTTCACAGTCATACATGTACTAGAGAAGAATTCCTTAAGGATTCTAAGATGATTACTAAGGCCATATGGATTCCTTGCCATAATAAAAATATTATTGACTTAGAGAAGAAGGATGATTACTATACTAGCAAGAGTCAGGCCAACATAAGTTGTGTCTTCAAAACAATCTTCTAACTTGTCAATGTAAATGGAAAAAAGGGTAGGGGAAAGGGGACATCCTTGCTTGACAACTATATTGTAGAATTTTGTCTAACCACCCCTTAGTGCTACTAAACTTGTTAATAGCATTGTCATACAACCTAACTGGAGGAACTCTCAACCCGGAGGGAAATTTTAGCTCTTCTAACCTATTCCAAAGGTTGGTCCTAGACATAGTGTCAAAATATTTCCTAAAGTCAATGAAACAACAAAGGAGATTGATTTGATTGTTTTGGCACTCCTATGAAATGATCCTAAGCATGATAAGGTTGTACATAGTTGAATGATAACCT
>ML792019.1:10822-24103 GCA_009831015.1 Picea engelmannii
GGCGGAGATTGTTTAGAGGTTGGTCAAATTTTTTTTTTTAATTAATTGATAATTAGGAAAGTAAGTGGGTCTTTTTTTTTCTATAAAAGAAAGGGAAAGGAAGGAAAAAGGGGAACAAACGGTTAGCGTAACGTTACGCTGCCGAATTTTGGATTGATGGATTTCTTGTGAGGAGTTGGGTCTATCTCAGCTATGTTGGAGTGGTAGCTCAGCCGTGGAGGTGAGCTGAGAAGCTAGTGTTCTCTCTGGTTCTTGTGTGGCCCCTTTGCGGCTCGGGGGGCGAAGGGGGAAGCAGATTACCCCTCGTGTTTGGCATGAGGTACCGGTGAGCCTTCTGCGGTCGGCGAGCGGGAGCGGCGAGGAGAGCGGATGCGGCACGGAGCGCGCGGACAACCCTTCAGGGGAGGCGATAAGGAAAAGGTATGATTGCATTTTATTAGATTAGAATGTCTTACGACTCACTCTGCTGATAAAATTTATTACCTCTGTTATTGGCGTAGTGAAGGAAATTGTTGTTGCTGTTTTTTTAACTCTGAAAAAAACTTAATTACCGCTGCTAGTTTAAAAAGAAAAAAGAAAAAAGAAAAAAATGTGTTCGTGTATATAGAAATCTGGATTGGTTCTTGTTGGGGAAGGGCGTTTTCTTTCCAGATTTGTCCCTGGCATTTCGTGTATTTGGGTTCTGTCCCATCACCCATCCTCACCTTGAGAAATTCTGGTTCTAGCCTTCCGTTCCAAGAAAGATTACGGTGAAACCATAGCTGGAAGGTTTTTGGTTAAGCTGGTTACTAGAGTTTAGGTAGCGGCCCCTTTGTTTCTTTTATCCTTACTGATGTTGTCTTCATACTTCTTACTTCACGACCTTCGTCATCATGGTTAGTATGTGTGCCCTTGAAACTTAGGTCCTGGTCGAATCTGCCTTCTGGTCTGCAGTCTGTATTGGAAGGGACGCATCGTTGAACCTGGGAGCGATTATTTTTTTATTGCAAAAAAAAAAAAAAAAACTTAAACGCCCTTTGATCTTCAGATAGAACTGGAGTCTAGAATCACAATGCAAGATCCCAGTTAAATCAACCAACCCTTGACCTCGAATTCTGATCGCACAACCACCCCGAAACGATTTCTCTCTCACCCCAATCAATCTGTAATGCGTGTTAAGGGAAAAGAAGGAGAAACGACTGTCCCTTCCTCTGCGTTGGGTTTATCGATTGGGTTTCTGTTTGGTAAACATAATAATAAAGGATGACATGACCTCAATGTTCTACACTGTTTCTAGGTGAATCGAATCCTTCCACACCAAGTCGAGTTCAACCTAGCAAATCTCTCCGGAATAGCTTATAGGAAACCATAACCTCATCATAGTTCTAGTTTCTAGGCACGACTTCTTTAATAAAATACAGTTCCAGCGTCTCTGCTCGCAGAAAAAAAAAAGGATCTTTTCTCGTTGAATGCTTGTTATCACCCTCCAACTGTGGGGAGTTCTACCATGTGAAGGCGCCTTCTTCTATTGTTGCTAACTTAACACCGAGACTGCCTTCCGCTAGTTCCCACCTTAGCCTCACTGCAACCACAATGATTCTAACGCTAATACTCATCCTTTCCCTTTGACTAAAATACAGACTACCAGTGTGAACGCCAGCCTTGACACGTCCGCTAAAGGTAGCAGGAAATCAGAGAATCTAGAAAAGCCTGCGACTGATCCAGACTTCGACAGATCCGCGACTATTACTAAATCAATCACAGGGCTCGGCAATTTTTTGTAACCCTTGACTTTTAGATTAATTTAGGGTTCAGTATCATTTGTTGATTAAGCTCGGTTATGTTGGAGCTTTTGGTTGGGGGATTTAAAAGCGGTTAGTTGTGAATGGGTGGCGTAAGGATTATTAAATTTTTCATTTACCATAACCATGAGATCCTTCCTCCTGTCAGACTGTGTCTTGCCATAATTTAGGCCCTGCATGTCTGATGTGTACCCGATAGTGGTTTAAATTGCGTTAATCCCTTCACCTGCACAAATCCCAACAGAAGTAACCGGTATGGTTAATGAAAGAGAAAATAGTATTTATGCCTTGAATGAATAGTTGATCGTTCAGCATGAATCGTTTCCAGAAGGCTATGCTTTAACTTTGGAAACTTGACAGCGCACGGGTGTCACTGTCGACCCCTGCCTGACAGAAGTTTGGGTTCCTGCGCTATACATGCATGGAAATCTGGAGGTATGGCCAGAACCTTGAAGGCGTCAATGTCACCGATATTCTGAGGTTATTTCTTTACATTGGCATCTTCGAATCTATGATATCTTAATTTTTCTCCTTAATAGTGATAGTTATCATTCCAGACATCGCCCCTTTTAATATAGTCATTTAAATTTTGTCGTTCTAATGATTGCCATTTTTCCTTATGATATATTGGTTAATTTCAAAAGTTGATGTTACCTATCATTATGAAGCTGGTCTATATACTAGCTCCTTTAATTAATCGTTATCTAAATTGTTGGAAATAGGAACATTAATAGCTGGCATTTCCATTCTTTCCCTTTTTAATTAGTAATATTTTAAATTTTAATATTCTATAGACTGCCATCATCATAATTAGGACGTATGTTGATATTCTCAAATTAATGTTCCTATATTTATGATGATTATTTCCAAACATTGACATAATTAATGGTTATCTTGAATTAATGTCTTTATTAATAGTGAGAGTTGTCCCTTCCATATATAGCCCTTAAGTATTGTCATGTTAAATTTTAGTATTTTAAGATTGCCATTTAAAATTATGAATATGTTAAATTTTAGTATTTTAAGATTGCCCTTTAAAATTATGATGTTCTAGTGTTACTTCCAGTTATGATGACACTTATGAATATGTTAATTTTAGTATTTTAAGATTGCCATTTAAAACTATGAATATGTTAAATTTTAGTATTTTAAGATTGCCCTTTAAAATCATCATGTTCTAGTGTTACTTCCAGTTACGATGACACTTATGAATATGTTAATTTTAGTATTTTAAGATTGCCATTTAAAATTATGATGTTCTAGGTTACTTCCAATTATAATGACACTTATGAATGTGATGGTATCTGCATTATCATTGAGGTTGATTTTAATGACATTGCACTGAAGGCTCCTCATGTTGAAATTAAATTTTTTTATCTTGTCAAGATCATTATAATTTTGGTAGTCATAGCATACATCAGGTATTGTAATTGTAAGATCATGGTTCGGAAGGGCGATATAAATGAAAGATGGTTAAGATTTTATGACAGCGTTATCGTAAGTTTTATAATTGTTAAAAAAAACAAGGATGGTTCCATAACCTTAACTTACTTGCAATAAATTACTCTGAGTTAGTAAATTAAGGTGGTGGTTCATTTAACTAGTGTCGAACTTGGGTTTCATTGTCGGAGTCCTTTAGTCACGCGCCTTCCGTAAGGGGTACAATCGTACTTCTTATTTTTTACGTACTTGATTTTATTCATTTGGTTGCTTGTGTCGGGCGTGATGTAGACACCTCCATGTTCCTCAGAACAGTCACCAGCCCTGAGACCTTAAATGGTTAAAATCGATGGGAACCTGGGCTTGAGCGTTGATTATGTGTCTTGGAGGTCCTAACCTTGCAGGGTAGGACGGGCGGGTGGTTAGTTTTACTTTTGTCGCTAAATGTATGCGTTGTGCACTTTTGCCTATGGTCGTATTTTGTTTGCAGTTACTCGTCGTATGCCTTTTGTCTTCTTGCGATGAACACCGTGGTCGCGTATTGTTGGTTGTCAAGGGGCGACGTAGAGTCAAGCGTGTTGTTACTTCTACACGCGCGCACACACCTTAAACACAAAAAAAAATAAAAATAAATAAAAATAAAAAATTTCACCTGTATACTAGAATGGTCGTCGTAACGAGGCGGTTCGTTACATATGGTATCAGAGCGGGTTCGACCCGCGACTTGGGATTCGCTACGGATTCCGTTGACATAATTGTATTTGATTATTCTGTTGCTGATTGAGATGATTGCGTGTGTGCAGGTAATCATGGTTAGAGGACGCTGCGGAGGAAGACGACGGGGTGCTAGGGGAGGAGGCGCGACGCCTCCAGCAGCATCCACGCCTGAGGGGTCTAACCCCCAGGGTGGTGAGCAGGTCCTTGGACAGGAGCAAATCACAGTTGCCGATGTTGTGGGGATGATGAGATCTTTCCAGCGCATGTCTGAGGCGCTGATCAGCAGATTAGACAGAGATGAGGCCAGGGCGCCGGCACCTACTGAGGTTCCACCACATGCACCAGCCGTTACTGGCAGCATTCACCATGAACTCGAGAAGGTGAAATTTCTCGAGTTCTTTGGTGCCCCGGATGGCGCAACCGTTGAGGCATGGTTGGAGAATATGGCGATGTGCTTTGCACTTCGCGATTATACCTCCAACATGAAGTTTCGCATGGCGGTCTTTCAACTAAAGGGGAGCACTCTTCTATGGTGGAAGACGCTCCTGCCACAGCTAAACATGGTCGTTGAAGATGTGTCATGGGAACTGTTCGAGGAACGGTACCGAGAGAGGTATCTTTCTGAGGAATTCATTGAGCGTCAGCTCAATGAGTTTAATGCGTTACGACAGGGAGGTCGTACAGTGCCCGAGTACAAGGCACGTTTTATGGAGCTGCTCTGGTATGCTCCGCATCTGAACACTGAGAAGCTCAAGGTCAACAGGTTCGTATTTGGCCTTAACGACAGCCTGTGTGCAAAGGTAAGGATTCTGATGCCTCAAACCTTGCACGACGTTGTCCAAAAGGCCCTCATAGCAGAGGAGGAGCTTATCAGCGGAGGTCAGACTAGGACTCCATCGAGACCAGCAGGGCAGGGTTCCGCTGGTACACCGTAGCATCAGACACCGGCGAGACATACGTCGGGATATCGTGGCTTCCAGAGGGGATCCATGCTCACTGCACCTTGACGACCGCCGCCTCAGCAACAGACACCTTACCAAGGACCATAGCAGCAACAGTAGCATCGCCCGCAGCAGCAGCAGTTTAGACCTGTTCAGCAGAACAGACCAGGGTTTCAGGCCGGTGGGCAGTCATCTTCTACTTCGGGCACCAGGACTACTGGGCCGAAGAAGGGGTGTTGGACGTGTGGGGAGACACACTACCAGCACGACTGTCCAGTGGAGAGGACCAGGGCATCCGGATCAGCCGGACCTGCTACAGTGGGAGATATAAGCAAGGCCCATCGGATTCATGCAGTGGTGAATAACCGCCAGGCAGAGCACAGTCGACTGTTCTCGAGACGACAGGTACTGTCGCTGACCAGACCCTTAGTATTTTGATAGACCCAGGTGCTACTGAGAGTTTTGTTTCTGGTGCAGTGCTGAAAAGGATTAAGGTAAAGGCAGTCGAACATGACAAGTTTAGCTTCGTAGAGATGGCTTCGGGAGCCAAACAGAAGGTCGGAGGAAAGGTTACGGGCTATGCCCTTAACCTGGGAGAGTTTGTCACGAGAGTCAACTTGTACGTCATGATCTTAGGATCTTATGAAGTCGTGATCGGCATGGATTGGTTGGAATCGCATGAGGCGATACTCAACTGTAAGATGAAACGGTTGAGCTTAGTCTATGATGAAGGACAGAGACGTGTGATAGTAGGATGGAACCAGGGAGTATCCCTGAGGTTCGTCTCTTCCTTACAGTTACGAAAGATTATGCACAAGGGGTGAAAGCTTTATGCGATCCTTGCGCTCAACGAAAAGGGAGTAGCAGAAGGTCTAGAACACCTTCCGGTGGTGAAGGAGTTTGCGGATGTATTTCCAGAGGAGTTGCCTGGGATGCCGCCAGAAAGAGAATTGGAGTTTACTATAGACCTGAAACCGGGGACTGAACCGATAGCGAGAACGCCTTATTGGATGTTGACCCCGGAGCTGCAAGAGTTAAAAATGCAACTGAAGGAGTTGTTGGACCTTGGACTGATACGTCCTAGTGTGTCACCGTGGGGTGCACCCATTATTTTCATCTGGAAGAAGGACGGATCGTGGAGGATTTGCATTGACTATCGTCAACTGAACAAGGCTACGATCAAAAATTAGTACCCCTTACCAAGAATTGACGATCTGTTTGATCAAATGAAGGGGGAAACGGTGTTCTCTAAGATCGACTTGCAATCAGGGTATCACCAGTTACGGATCAAGGAGGATGACGTCCCTAAGACCGCTTTTAAGACAAGATTTGGACATTACGAATTTACTATTTTACCGTTTGGACTCACAAACGCCCCAGGGGTATTTATGAGCTTGATGAATGGGGTATTCCGTGAGTACTTGGACAAGTTTGTCCAAGTATTCATTGACGATATTTTGATCTACTCTCGAACGACGGAGGAGCATGACGAGCACTTGCGCTTGGTACTACAATGTTTACGAGAACACAAATTATTCGGGAAGCTTTCCAAATGCTCTTTTTATCAATCCAGGATTCACTACTTAGGGCATGTCGTCTCCGGCGAAGGTATTGCCGTGGATCCAACCAAGGTTGAGGCTATTATGGAATGGCCTGCGCCGACGAATGTCACAGAAGTGCGTAGTTTTATGGGTTTAGCGGGATACTACCGACGGTTTGTCGAAGGATTTTCAAAGATAGCAGGTCCAATCACAGAGTTGCAGAAGAAAAACAAGAAGTTTGTGTGGACAGAAAAATGCGCGGAAGCATTTAGGAGGCTTAAGGAGTTGTTGATAACAACATCAATACTAAAGGATACTGACATGGACATAGACTTCTTGGTATGCACTGACGCATCCAAAGAAGGTTTAGGTGGAGTCTTGATGCAAGACGGACGAGTGATCGCTTACATTTCGAGGAAACTAAGAAGGCATGAGGAAAAATACGCGATGCATGATTTGGAGTTATTAGCCATAGTATATGCCTTAAAGGTATGGAGACACTACCTTGTTGGACGGAAATTTGAATTAAAGACCGATCATTGTGGACTACAACACATTTTCACGCAAAGCGACCTGAACGCGCGACAACGGCGTTGGTCAGAATTGCTTAGCGAGTACGACTTCGAGATTACTTACATAAAGGGAACAGTGAACCAAGTGGCAGATGCTTTGAGTCGGAGGCCATGCATCTTTTTGATGCTACCTCTTCAGACGAATCTACGTGAGAAGATTCTCACTTTACAGCATGACGATGACTGGTACAAGGAAGTCGAGGATTTTATCGAAAAAAACACTATGATGGTACCACGATATGAGGGATTTACCTTTGACGGTGATGGTTTATTGAGGTTTAGAGGTCAGATTTACGTACCACCAAACGACGAATTGAGGATGTTGATCCTGAGCGAGGCTCATAGAGCAGTATACATGGCTCACCCGGGAGTCACGAAGATGAGGGCAGACCTTAAGCCCTTGTTCTTCTGGAAAGGAATGAAGGCTGACATAGTCAACTTTGTGGCTAGATGTCTCGAGTGTCAGCAAGTAAAGGCTGAACATAGACACCCGGCAGGATTACTACAACCACATGCCATTCCAGAATCGAAATGGGAATTCATTTCGATGGATTTTATTGTTGGATTGCCACTGACGGCAAGGAGACACGACTCGATTTTTGTAGTAGTAGACACTCTGACAAAGAGTGCTCACTTTATTCCGGTGCGTACGACGTATCAGGCACCTGACATAGCAAGAGTTTTCATCAATGAGATTGTGAGGCTGCATGGCGTGCCTAAAAATATTATATCCGATCGAGGATCGGTGTTTACTGGACGATTTTGGACGAGTTTCCAAGAGGCCTTGGGAACCCAACTTAATTTTAGTATTGCGTATCACCCAGAGACTAACGGACAGACAGAGCGTACGAACCAAACCTTGGAAGACATGTTGCGCATGTACGTGATGGACCAACAAAAGCGTTGGGAGGAATTTTTGCCACTAGTAGAGTTCTCTTATAACAACGCTTACCAGAGCACCATTAAGATGGCGCCTTTTGAGTTTCTCTTTGGGCGACCATGTCGGACGCCCTTGAGTTGGGATCGGCTTGAGGATAGGGTCCTGGTGGGATCGAAAACGATCCAAGAAATGGAAGAGCAGATGCAAACCATAAGACGAAGGATAAAGGAAGCGCAAGATCGACAGAAGAGTTATGTCGATGCGCACCGAGTCGACCATAGTTACGAGGTCGGCGACCAAGTCTTCTTGCGGGTAAAACTGCATAAGAGTTCAATCAAGTTTGGAAAGGGAGCTAAACTCTCCCCTAGGTTCGTGGGACCTTTCAAGATTGTGGAGAGAAAGGGGCCCGTGGCCTATCCACTAGCCTTGCCTGATTCCTTGAGGCGTATGCACGATGTTTTTCATGTATCTTTTTTGAGACATTATGTTAGCGATCCTACACACGTGATTGACATGAGTTCCTTGCAGGTGTCGGATGAGGGAGAACTCACGGCTGAGCCAGTCCGCATTTTAGATCATCGCGTTCGACAGTTAAGAAGTCGAACGGTAGACCAGGTCAAGGTCCAGTGGGACAGTTATAGTCCGCACTCGACGACCTGGGAGGACGCATATGATATGCGCCGACAGTTTCCATTTTTGTTTGATAGATAGACTTATGATACTGTGGTATTTATGATTTTATGGTACATTTATTTCAGCATTATACTGAGAAACTTTGGGACGAAGTTTAGACCAAGAGGGGGTGTATGTAACATCCCGCTCTGGCGCACTTACCAAACTTATTCTTTGAGGACACTTGCTCGCAAGTGATCTGGATTTTTATGATGATAAAACTTTTTTCATTATGATGCGTTGAGTTATATGACAGGATGTTTTTACTACCTTGATGTAGACAGGTGTTGTTGACTCGGTTTCTTTGAGTGTGCAGGGATTCGGACCTTGAGGATGCAGAGGCATTGGTGGAACTCCCTTGGACTTTGGATTGAGTCAGGGAGTGGGCTATTTGAGTTGCCTCATCTACGGTGATATTGTTTTGTTTTTGATGATATGCTATTGATTTTATGATATGTTGTTGACATGATCTGACATGATGGTTGATGATGCAGGCTGACGATAGCTTGCTGACCAAACTCACATATGGAGTAAAGGGGCCACACACGAGTTCCAGAGAGATTGAGGGAGAGGTGTGGACAACAGCCCTGCCACAACCTACTAGCACTCCCGTCGTGGCTCGAACTGTAGGTTAACGATTACCTAGTTCGAGAGGATCCACGATGCCATGAGGGCAGACTGCGACAGTCGCTCACAATGATTCTAAGGGGCACGCAATAAGGTGGGGGCCTTATTCCTTAGAGCCCTTAGTCTCCCACAAGCTCACCCGGCGGAGTGTTGACTCCAGGGGTTGTAGAGTCTACCAATCCGTCAAGCCAGCAAGTGGCAACCTTGGAGCACGTGGTGCATCCTGAAGGTCACGTCGTGCAAAGAATTACAAGTCAGCGAGTGGCACCCTTGGAGAACGTGGTGCGTCTTGAAGGGCACGTCGCGTGACATAAGCAATCGAGGCGAGTGGCACCCTTGGAGCACGTAGTACGTCCTAAAGGGCACGTCGCTTTGAGGATGATGATGAGATAGCCTAGATGACCCTTAGACCTTAACACCTGATAAATTCTTACAACGCCTCCCCTAATTAAATTGTCTCCCTGTTCAAATCCAACCTAGATTAAAACATCTCTAAGATAAATTTGACCAGCCCTAAGAAAAGATCCTCCAAAAATAAACCTAGGGCGTAAACTAACACCCACCTAGGAGTTAATTAAAGTCTTCTAAAAAGTAACGGGGGTAAAGTAATGAGGGAGTTAATTTAAGTGAAACCCATGGCGTCTAAATTATAAAGGAGAATTAAAATTATTAAAGAGGGGAGTATAAAAAAATTAGGATTTCAAAAAATAAAAATAAAAATATTTGTTTATATATTGAAAAGAATTTTAAGCGCATTTATCATTTGGGGGTTTAACAATTTTTTTTTTTTAATAATAATAAATAATGGAAAGAGAGAAATAAAAGAAAAAAATAAAATAAAATAAAAATAAGGAAACTTGGAATAAGGAAACTTAAAAAAATTGGAAAGTAGGAGACATAGGGTAAAAAGCGAAAAGGAATCAACATTAAAGGAATTACTAAATTTCACAAACTTCATTTTAGGAAAGTGATTAAAAGCATGAGAGGGGATCTAGGAACCCTAGGAGAAATTTAAGGAGCGATTTTGGGGGAGTGAGGGAAGTTAGTCTTTTACTTATTAAAAAGAATTAATTATTGGAGAACCCTAGGGATGTGTGACACTTGGACGACGGAGATTGTTTAGAGGTTGGTAAAAAAAAAAAAAATTAATTAATTGATAATTAGGAAAGTAAGTGGGTCTTTTTTTTTCTATAAAAGAAAGGGAAAGGAAGGAAAAAGGGGAATGAATGGTTAGCGTAACGTTACGCTACCGAATTGTGGATTGACGGATTTCTTATGAGGATTTGGGTCTATCTCAGCTGTGTTGGAGTGGTAGCTCAGCCGTGGAGGCGAGCTAAGAAGCTAGTGTTCTCTCTGGTTCTTGTGTGGACCCTTTGTGGCTCGGGGGGAGAAGGGGGAAGCAGAGTACCCCTCGCGTTTGGCTGGGAGGTACCGGTGAGCTTTCTGCGGTCGGCGAGCGGGAGCGGCGAGGAGAGAAGACGCGACACGGAGCGTGCAGACAACCCTTCAGGGGACACGATAAGGCAAAGGTATGATTTCATTTTAGTAGATTAGAATGTCTTATGACTCACTCTGCTGATAAAATTTATTACCTCTGTTATTGGCGTAGTGAAGGAAATTTTTATTGTTGTTTTTTTAACTCTGAAAAAAATTTAATTACCACTGCTAGTTTAAAAAGAAAAAAAAAAAATGTGTTCGTGTATATAGAAATATGGATTGGTTCTTGTTGGGGAAGGGAGTTTTCTTTCCATATTTGTCCCTGGCATTGCGTGTATTTGGGTTCTGTCCCATCACCCATCCTCACCTTGAGAAATTCTGGTTCTAGCCTTCCGTTCCAAGAAAGATTATGGTGAAACCATAGCTGGAAGGTTGTTGGTTAAGCTGGTTACTGGAGTTTAGGTAGCATCCCCTTTGTTTCTTTTATCCTTACTGATGTTGTCTTCATACTTCTTACTTCACGACCTTCATCATCATGGTTAGTATGTGTGCCCTTGAAACTTAGGTCCTGGTCGAATCTTCCTTCTGGTCTGCAGTCTGTATTGGAAGGGACGCATCGTTGAACCTGGGAGCGATTATTTTTTTATTGCAAAAAAAAAAAAAAAACTTAAATGCCCTTCGATCTTCAGATAGCACTGGAGTCTATAATCACAATGCAAGATCCCAGTTAAATAAACCAACCCTTGACCTCGGATTCTGATCGAACAGCCACCCCGAAACGATTTCTCTCTCACCCCAATCAATCTGTAATGTGTGTTAAGGGAAAAGAAGGAGAAACGACTGTCCCTTCCTCTACGTTGGGTTTATCGATTGGGTTTCTGTTTGGTAAACATAATAATAAAGGATGACATGACCTCAACATTCTACACTGTTTCTAGGTGACTCGAATCCTTCCACACCAAGTCGAGTTCAACCTGGCAAATCTCTCCTGAATAGCTTATAGGAAACCATAACCTCATCATAGTTCTAGTTTCTAGGCACGACTTCTTTAATAAAATACAGTTCCAGCGTCTCTACTCGCAGAAAAAAAAAGGATCTTTTCTTGTTGAATGCTTGTTATCACCCTCCAACTGTGGGGAGTTCTACCATGCGAAGGCGCCTTCTTCTATTGCTGATAACTTAACACCGAGACTGCCTTCCTCTAGTTCCCACCTTAGCCTCACTGCAACCACAACGATTCTAACGCTAATACTCATCCTTTCCCTTTGACTAAAATACAGACTACCAGTGTGAACGCCAGCGTTGACACGTCCGCTAAAGGTAGCAGAAAATCAGAGAATCTGGAAAAGCCTGCGACTGAGCCAGACTTCGATAGATCCGCGACTATTACTAAATCAATCACAGGGCTCAGCATTTTTTTGTAACCCTTGACTTTTAGATTAATTTAGGGTTCAGTATCATTTGCTGATTAAGCCCGGTTATGTTGGAGCTTTTGGCCGGGGGATTTAAAAGCGGTTAGTTGTGAATGGGTGGCATAAGGATTATTAAATTTTTCATTTACCATAACCATGAAATCCTTCCTCCTGTCAGACTGTGTCTTTCCATAATTTAGGCCCTGCATGTCTGTTGTGTACCCAACAGTGGTTTAAATTGCGTTAATCCCTTCACCTGCACAAATCCCAACAGAAGTAACCGGTATGGTTAATGAAAGAGAAAATAGTATTTATGCCTTGAATGAATAGTTGATCGTTCAACATGAATCATTTCCAGAAGGCTACCCTTTAAGTTTGAAAACTTGACAGCGCACGGGTGTCACTGTCGACCCCTGCCTGACAGAAGATTGGGTTCCTGCGCTATACATGCATGGAAATCTGGAGGTATGGCCAGAACCTTGAAGGCATCAATGTCACCGATATTCTGAGGTTATTTATTTACATTGACATCTTCGAATCTCTGATATCTTAATTTTGCTCCTTAATAGTGATAGTTATCATTCCAGACAACGCCCCTTTTAATATAGTCATTTAAATTATGTCGTTCTAATGATTGCCATTTTTCCTTATGATATATTAGTTAATTTCAAAAGTTGATGTTACCTATCATTATGAAGCTGGTCTATATACTAACTCCTTTAATTAATCGTTATCTAAATCGTTGGAAATAGGAACATTAATAGCTGGCATTTCCATTCTTGCCCTTTTTAATTAGTAATATTTTAAATTTTAATATTCTATAGACTGCCATCATAATTAGGACATATGTTGATATTCTCAAATTAATGTTCCTATATTTATGATGATTATTTCCAAACATTGACATAATTAATGGTTATCTTGAATTAATGTCTTTATTAATAGTGAGAGTTGTCCCTTCCATATATAGCCCTTAAGTATTGTCATGTTAAATTTTAGTATTTTAAGATTGCCATTTAAAATTATGAATATGTTAAATTTTAGTATTTTAAGATTTCCCTTTAAAATTATGATGTTATAGTGTTACTTTCAGTTATGATGACACTTATGAATATGTTAATTTTAGTATTTTAAGATTGCCATTTAAAATTATGAATATGTTAAATTTTAGTATTTTAAGATTGCCCTTTAAAATTATGATGTTCTAGTGTTACTTCCAGTTATGATGACACTTATGAATATGTTAATTTTAGTATTTTAA
>ML792019.1:24153-38786 GCA_009831015.1 Picea engelmannii
AGTATTTTAAGATTGCCATTTAAAATTATGAATATGTTAAATTTTAGTATTTTAAGATTGCCCTTTAAAATTATGATGTTCTAGTGTTACTTCCAGTTATGATGACACTTATGAATATGTTAATTTTAGTATTTTAAGATTGCAATTTAAAATTATGATGTTCTAGGTTACTTCCAATTATGAGGACACTTATGAATGTGATGGTATCTGTATTATCATTGAGGTTGATTTTAATGACATTGCACTGAAGGATCCTCATGTTGAAATTGAATTTTTTTATCTTGTCAAGATCATTATAATTTTGGTAGTCATAGCATACATCAGGTATTGTAATTGTAAGATCATGGTTCGGAAGGGCAATATAAATGAAAGATGGTTAAGATTTTATGACAGCGTTATCGTAAGTTTTATAATTGTTAAAAAAAACAAGGATGGTGCCATAACCTTAACTTACTTGCAATAAATTACTCCGAGTTAGTAAATTAAGGTGGTGGTTCATTTAACCAGTGTCGAACTTGGGTTTCATTGTCGGAGTCCTTTAGTCACGCGCCTTCCGTAAGGGGCGCAATTGTACTTCTTATTTTTGACGTACTTGATTTTATTCATTTGGTTGCTTGTGTTGGGCAGGATGTAGACACCTCCATGTTCCTCAGAACAGTCGCCAGCCCTGAGACCTTAAATGGTTAAAATCGATGGGAACCTGGGCTTGAGCATTGATTATGTGTCTTGGAGGTCCTAACCTTGCAGGGTAGGACGGGCGGGTGGTCAGTTTTACTTTTGTCGCTAAATGTATGCGTTGTGCACTTTTGCCTATGGTCGTATTTTGTTTGCAGTTACTCGTCGTATGCCTTTTGTCTTCTTGTGATGAACACCGTGGTCGCGTCTTGTTGGTTGTCAAGGGGCAACGTAGAGTCAAGCGTGTTGTTACTTCTACACGCGCGCACACACCTTAAACACAAAAATAATATAAAAATTAAAAATTAAAAAATTTCACCTGTATACTAGAATGGTTGTCGTAACGAGGCGGTTCGTTACAACTAATATCACATATAAAACAATCAAAACCCAATAGTTCACTCCTTGACTCGATCCAGAGTCCAAGGGGTTCGATCAATGCCTCTGCATCCTCGAGGTCCAAAATCCTGCACACTCAGTAAAACTGATTCAATAGCACATGTCTATGTCAAGGCAGCAAAAAAACATGTCATCAATCCATAACATCTCATAGTCCAAATAAAATGTTTAATAATATAATAATCTAGATCACTTAGGAGCAAATGTCCTCAAATAATAAATTTGCTCAATGTGCACAAGATCAGGATGTTACAAATGGTTAACATGAGCATGGGAGCAGTACTATTTCATTTATGCTTGAACACACACACACACACACACACACACACACACACACACACACACACACACACACATATATATACACACACAAAAATACACAGTCATTTATGTAGGTGCATAACTCTACCTAAAGATTATTAGAAACGTACAATAGTTCTCTCATTTCTTTATGTATGATTACACATATGTATATCTATACAGTTATCTATATATGTATAAAAGATCATCACATAAACCATCTCATTCTTGACATCTAATAATCAACAAATATTAACAAGAAAAAAATTAAAGGTGCATATCTGAATCTGATGTTGGGACATAAATGAAACAACCACATTCCACCCAACCGTAGAACAGAACAATCAATTTTACTTTCTTCGTTCACCCCATAGCCTGGCCATGAGTCCATAAGGGAAAACTGAGATGATCCTCCTTTGCTACAGTCCTTCCATAGATAAAAAATTCCCTTGCCTCACACTAATAATGTTCATAACAGTAAGTAGTTTCCTTTCTCCCACATACTAAGCAATGTCCCGCCTCCTCCATATATGGTGTTTATATGCATCTTGTTCCTAGGTATTTTCTTCCCTCCTTGGGAATTTTGCAGCTTTACAAATCCCTGAGTTTTGGGGGCTTCTAGTGGTCAAATCATTCATTTTCCACTTGTAAAATTCATCCCTGAGGCAACTCAAATCTGTTCCCCACTCATGGAGTCATGGTCAACTATTTTTAACCTGGTTGTTCCATTTGTCCCCCAACATTTATTTTATAAAATAGTTTTTCATTTACATGTGTCATAATCAAAGAAGTTAGTTGGGAAAGTCAAATATCTGCCCAAGAGTCATAAATAATTAATTACAATAATCAAATTCCAAATTCAGATTTTCCATAAATGGAAAATAATTTTCAAATATGAATTTGCCAAAAATGGAAATTTATTCCCAAGTGCACTTAGACTTTAATAATCAATTATTTTGGGGGATTTTACAGAAACACAAAGAAGAAGTTACAATAGGTTTGAATATTTCAGCACTGAAGTGGAATGCTACAAATGCGACAACTTTGGACACATGGCCAAAGATTGTAGGATGACAGTCCCTCCTAGAGAACCACAACAGAAAAACAACAATCACGGGCAGGAACCTCAGAAAAGGACATGGATAAGAAAGAAGAATCAATATAGCAATGAATAATGCACACTCACTCTACAAGCTAGGCAGAAGAAAGGTGGTTGGTATGTTGATAGTGGTTGCTCAAAACACATGATAGGTGATAAATAAAGGTTTCTTATATTAAGAAAGGAAAGAGATGGATCAATCTCCTTTGGAAATGATGATTAAACTAAAATCATAGGAAAAAACACAATCAGAATTGGGAACAACAATACCAAGGAAAAAAAATTTCTACTAGTAGAAGGTATGAAACATAATATTTTAAGTATGAGTCAAATGTTTGACCAAAGTCATAAAGTTACTTTCGATTCAGAAACGTGTGATATAATAAAAAAAGGTTCGGGAAAAACTGCTTGCAACAACTGCGAGAAATTCAAGCAACATATATGTATTAAGTGAAATTGGAAATGAAAAGTGTTTCTTAGGAAAGGAAGATGAAATTTATCTATGGAACATAATAATGGGTCACATACATTTTTATAACCTTGTTAAAGTCACCAAAAGGGAAGAAGTTAGAGAAATTTCCTAGATCACGAAACCAACCAACACTTTATGCAAGCATTGTCAACAAGGAAAGCAAACAAAGACGATGTTTAAATCAAAAGAATATTCAACTACAAGACCACTAGAAATTATGCATATTGATCTAGTTGGACCAACTACAACAAAGGGTTTAACAAGTGACAAATACTTTATGTTATTAGTTGATGATTATACAAGAATGACTGCAATTTTATTTCTCAGGAATAAGTTAGAAGATTTTGAAAACGTCAAGGTCTACAAGGAAATGGTTGAAAAAGAAATGTATTCAAAAATCAAATTCATGAGATCTGATAATGGAGGATAGTTCACTTCAAAGGAATTTATGGACTACCTCAGCAAGCATGGAATAAAAAGACAATTCTTCGTTACTAGGACACCTCAACATAATGGAGTTATTGAAAGAAACAACATGAAAACACAAGAAATGGGTCGAACAATGCTAATAGATTCCAAATTGACATATATATTTTGGACACACGTAGTGCATCCAACAGTTCACATTCAAAACAGAGTAATGCTCAGAAACAAGACCGACAAAACTCCCTACGAGCTATGGAAAGGGAGACCAAACAATCTGAAGAACTTTAGAGTTTTTGGAAGAAAATGCTACATCAAAAGAGTAGATGGAATAATGGGAAAGTTTGACTCTCGTGTGAACAAAGGAGTACTTGTTGGTTACTCAAGTACAATGAAAGAATACAAGTGTTACAACCTGAGATTGAACAAAGTTGTGCAACGAATCAACATAACAATTGATGAAACAGGTAGACAAGAATTAAAGGAAGAAGAAAATTAATCAAAGGATCAAACTTACGAAGAAGAAGAATAAGATGAAAAAGAAGTAGAAGGGGAATATAAAGAGGATCCGACATAAACATAAGAGAAATTTCAGCAAGTGCCTCCAAAGACACCTAGTAGACGAGTACAAAAGAATCATCCTTCTAATCAGATTATCAGAAACAAAGATGCAGGAATTGAGACTAGAAGAATAATTCATTCACCAAAACAAACACACCTAGCACTCTCATCTATGATTGAACCAACCTATTTTGAAGAGGCTAGCAAGGATGCATTTTGCAATAAGTCCATGTTAAGCTAGAAATTTGCAAAGGACATGAAAAATGAATTTGAAATGCCATTACCTTGATAACTATCCTTCTTTATTGGTCTTCAGATACATCAACACAACCAAGGAATTTTTATTTCTCAAACTAAGTATATCATAGAAATGCTAAAGAGGTTCGGAATGGAAGATTGTAAACTATTTATCACTCCCATGAAAACCAATTGCAAGTTGAGAAAAAATGATGGTTCAAAGTCTACAGATCAAAGGCAATAAAATTCAATGATTGGTAGCCCACTATATGTGACAACATCAAGACCATATGTAATGTAGGAAGTTGGACATGTGGCACAATTTAAAGCAGTACCAAAGGAATCACATGTATTAGCATTGAAGAGGATATTCAGATATCTCAAAGGAACATAAGAGTTTGGATTATGGTATCTAAAATGAAAGGATTTATCACTTATTGCCTACACAGATATGGATTGGGCAGGTTGCATTCATGACCGATGAAGCACCAGTGGAACAATGTTCTACTTGGGTGAGTGTTTAGTATCATGGTTGAGAAAGAAACAATCATCAATATCTTTGTCTACAGCTGAGACATAGTATATTGCAACAACATGTTGTACACAATTTCTATTGATGAAACAAACTTTGACAGATATACAGGTTGAGTATGATGATCCCATTCCAATCTATTTTAATAATAAAATCACCATCAGTATCTCAAAGAACCTATTGATGCACTCCAATATGAAGAACATTCCAATCAAGTATCACTTTCTACAGGAACAGGTTGCAAAAAAAAACATCAGATTTGAATATGTGGGAACAAATGAACAAGTGGAAGACATATTTACAAAACCTCTTCCACAAGAATCCTTTGAGTATCCTCATCAGAGACTCAAAGTTGTTTGTACTCCAAAATGAATTCTTTTGAATGCTTATCTTATATGTCTTAGATGTACACGAGGAAGCACCATAAAGAGGACAATTCAAGTTGGGAGATCAGAAAAGTCAGTTAGGGGGAGCATCCCTGAATGGAAAGATACCTTTTCCATTGACGACAAAGGGGGAGATATTTATCAGATGCATATGATAGAGGCATGGTTCCAAGGGGATCGTTGGTCACAAAGATGCAGACATGGTTCTAGGGGGAGCATGAGTGATATGATTTCAGTATTGCATCAGAGTGTTGCCATCAATTCCAAATGGGAATATTGTTTATTAATTGGGTTGGTTGTCATTGATGTCAACCCTTGAAGAAAGTCCGATAGTGAATTATGGTAGCACAAAGGTTTGATTAATGGACCAAAGTTTGTTTGATGTATGATGGTATGAATTGTTTTTGCAAGTAAGACTATTCTAGATGGATAGTACATGTCATGCCATTTTTCGTGGTATGTGGAACGTCACATAACTCCTCACGGTTTGAGATTTATGGCCTTACGAAGTTTGAAGGAGCCTCATATGATTGGCTTGAAACCCCAAAAGGTCAAAGAAGTCAAATTTCCTGCAAATGAGAAATCATTTAAATCATAAAGTGAAATGACAAAGTCAAAGAGGATTATTTAAATAATAAAGTGAAGTGACAAAATCAAAGAGGATTATTTAAATAATAAAGTGAAGTGACAAATTCAAGGAGGAAAATCGGGAAAATGGGTTAAGTGGTCAAGTGGATATTGGTTACATGGACAAGTTAAAATTTGGAAAAGTTGGACATAGGTGATTGTGGACAAAATGGCTATGTGGACAAAGTGGCCTAGAAGATGCTTCTAAGGAAGCTACTTGGAGAGTATAAATAAGAGGCAAGGCTCTCTCATTTTAATCACACCTGAGCATATTGAATATCTACAGGTGATTGAGGTCACCAAAGGATATCTAAGACGAATTTCAGAGGGAAGGTGAAGTAAATAAGGCTGAAATTCAAGGGAGGATAAATTATTTTGATGATGATTTCTAAGGTATGTTATTTATAGGTCATCTCATTATTTTCGCAATTACCTTTTTTCTAGAAAACACATCTAAGTAGTCGTGGTACGAGTTTCATCTTGTGGGTTGTTGTATTTTTGGAGTTACACTCTGTGGAAAATAGGGTTTGTGGCTAGTCCTGCAACTAGTCTAAAACAAGTGTTTCGGGTAAAAACATCATAACTTCTTCATAACATATATAAATTCAGTAAGACCAAATGTGTTGGTTAGATTATAGTATTTAGTATTTTTTGTAAAATTTTCATATCCATACAACAAATATTATGTGTGGGGCACGCTCTACAAATTCTCTCTCTAGAATAAGACATAATTCATCAATGTATTCCATTTTTGCTATAAATCCTTTTCTAAGAGGTTCCAAGTAGTGACACCTGGAGGAATTGCATAACACAAACTGAATAACATTGTGTACTATTTTCAGATCTTTATTCATTACAGGTACATAGTTATGATTATTTCAAGTTAGGGTTGTTGACTAATCCAAAACTAGTCATGTGAGACTGAAGTAAAGTTTGATGAAAATGCTAGTCTCTTGTTGTTAAAGTTAAGGAAGGTTTTCAAGTTGAGGTACATGTTCGTGCATGGTTGATTCACTTGTTTATGGTACAAGTTAATTACAGGTTGTTTGGTACAGGTTGGTGCATGGTTGATGCACTTGTTTATGGTACATGTTGATTATAGGTTGAGGTACAAATTGATGCATGGTTGATACATGGTTCACGTTATTGGTGCAAGTTGTTTGTGTAATGTACCCCAAATTTACCAATAAAATAAATTGTGTTAGGTGTATTAAAACTCATTGATTCTACAATACTTATTCGGACATAACTTCATTGCCATCGCTAATGGACTTAAACATGTACTCCTTCGTAATTTAGACGATTGCGATCAAGATATTTATCATGTCTAAGTAGGTCATCCTATCACATAATTACAGTGCATAAGAACTATGGTCAGTGGACTAGCTTATAGTCTGCTCAATCACATTTGTTTTATGAAAGGTAATGTCTGTAATTGCTTGTTGTATCTATTTAGCGACTATGGTATCCCTATCATAACCTGGATACCATTATTATCTATATAAGTGGTTTACCAAAAGTTTCAAAACATATATAGAAGTCTTAGCATATTCAATTTTTAACCATTAAGGGAAATCCTAACACTTACTTATATATATAATTCCACAAATGGAGTTCTTAGCATATATATATATATATAATTGTTTGTTTAGCATACAAAAATAACCCTTACTTGTTATATCTATATCATGTTTATATATATGTATATCATAGGTTATATGAACTAATACACATTTTCACTATTCCACAAATCATATTTTTGTAACAAGACTTTCCACCACATATAGTTCATGTTCTAACACATTAACTAGTTTTTATGCACACAAGTGTTATTGTTACAAAGGGATCGTTATAGGGTGGTTATGACAACATAGACATTGACGTATCATATGCCATAAAACATCTAGTCCTAAAATGGTGCCACGTCTAAACCTATACCTAAAAATGTTAACCCTACCCAACTCATATCATATCCCAACATTGAATATTTTTGGAAGCCATGTTAATGGCGGGTCATATCGGTCCATAATTGCATTTACCACTGCCTATGACATTTAAGATAGGTCTGTATTGTACTAGATTCTTAGAAAGTCGTGCCTAATGCGGGCTCTCCATCTCCTTTTATTCACATGGCTATAGTACTAAGTGTTCCTATCACACATTACTCCTCGTTTTTCAATGTGTTTGAGGTTATTCCACTCATTGTTTCCTTTGGCTTCAAAAAAAAAAAACTCCGTTTTGGTCTCTGTACAAAACTCTTGTGGGTCAATTCTTGTGTCCGATATCTTGGATAAAAGACTTTCATCCATCATAGATGATTCTGGAAATGAAACCAGTCGGGTTCCTCTCTGCGCAAGGTAATACCTGAACCTCTCTCTTTATGTTTCTATAACTCTCATGGGTAAAACTAGCTTGGGAACTGTTGTGGTTAGTAATGCTGTGTATCTCTCCTTCGTGGATATTTCTCCTTGTTTCTACCGTGGCCTGAATATTTAGTGTCCCTTTTTTCATTTACTTTCCTTATTGTGGGACATCGTTAACAGTTATCACTCACACATGTAATATTGTTTCTTTTTAATTGTGGGAATCTTGAAATATAAGCGCCTATTTAGAGAGTTAACCCTTCAAATCTTGCTTCTCAGTCTAGTGATGCTTTAATCATTCTTGGTGTGTTTTTCAAAGTTACCCTACAAAATCCAAATATACAGTTTAAAGGAGTCACGCTATGTATTACCTCACTGAGGATTTTGGGATTTAACCCTATGCACATAAATAAACATATATATATATATATATAGGATAGACCCTCCATGAGATTCATATATTTGGTTTGTGTAAATTTTATTGACTGTGTAGCTTCGTGAGAAGTATGGCATGCATTCCTTCTATGGTTAATTCACAATTCACATTCTGTGTATAAAATAATAAATATTGTGTTTTATGTTTTAACCTATGAGTTCCATACAGAAATAGATATAGGAAACAAATACTTATTCTTATTGGATACTACATTCAGTAGTGGTAAAAGAGAATAAATTTGGGTGATTTCTCCTTCTGGCTCACGATTTCACCTTCTATGTTTTTAATAGGCAAGGATTAATATACAGATGTACCATTGTATCTACCTTCTATCCATCAATTCCTATGGTATTTTTATATGGAATAGATACATATACAAACCTCAATCCCGAACCTTCGTTTGTAATTTCCCTCTGTGTTCAAATAGTTAAAATGTGAATTACTTGAGTTGTCATAGAGTAGAAAGGTAGAACCTTTCTCCAACTCTATCTTAATGTCTTTGAAATTGTAAATGTTTTTTCCTTGATTTTAAAATGTGCATACTTCTAATATTATTCTTTGTGTATACAAAAAGGGTTTGTGACCTACATGTGAAATTCATAACTGAGCCTATGAGACTTTCGTATTAAAGCCTTTGCATTTCATGTACTTATACAACATTGTAAAAGTCCTAAAACCTACACTTTGTGTATAAATAAAAGGCATCGTTACACTTTTTGGAATC
Source organism: Picea engelmannii (assembly GCA_009831015.1). Lineage (NCBI taxonomy): Eukaryota > Viridiplantae > Streptophyta > Pinopsida > Pinales > Pinaceae > Picea > Picea engelmannii. The sequence goes on from ML792019.1 coordinate 33,388, forward strand.
TGAGACTATGCACTATGTGCGTTATTCTAAATCTGTGTAAGTTGTAGTTTGATATCTGGGTAAGCAAAGGGATTACTTTACCCTCTCGAGGCTGTGAAACTGTGCTCTGTTTTACTTATTTCACACTGTGTAATTTGGATCTCGTATAACTTCTTTATCACTGTTATGATTCATAACTTGTATATGTTTCTATATTCCTGTGTGATTTGTAAATTGTATATTCTACTTATTCCTGTATGATTTATGACATGTAATTTTAATTCCTTCTGTTATAAATCGTAGCTTGCATTCTGTACTTAAAATTATTATACTCAGATTTCATACCTAGATTTCATCAATTAATGATGTGGCCCTGATCTTGTTTTTGCAAGGGTACCCATCTGTGGGATTATGGACCCACCTTCCCCCTTTGGTCATGGACGATAGTTGCTCAAGTTCCCGTGGAAATTTTTTCCTTCGCTGAGTTCAAGATAAGTACTTATTTATCTCAGTACTTATATGTAAATTCCATTTTAAAGGATAGTATGGTTTACTAAGACCTACCCTTTATCTCTGCAGGTTTATACAGTTCGAAGGAACGGATCAAGGAGATATTTCTCACTCGAAAAGGTATTTGAGTTATGTTCTTCGCGCTTAGACACAACTTCTTAGATTTTGTCTACCAATGGTAAAGGAGTTTTTACCCTAGGGTACTCCACTGTAATAAATTTTGAACCATGGTTTCATGGTTATAAAGGTTATTTGTAATGTACTTTCAATTGAATAACATGTCGTTGAAACACTGTTAAACGAGATTCAGTTATTGTAACCACTACTATAGCATGTATGTGTAGACTAAAGAATCCATGTTTATATATGGATTGTAGACATACAAGATGTGTAATTGTTTTATAAATAAGGATTGTTATTCGTTCCATCTATTTCTTATGAACTCCTACAAAAACTGAAATAATAATTCTGCATAAATATCTATATCCAATTCAATGGTTATTATGACCACAATAAAAATCTTATTTCTTTAAGATTGAATTCATATATATATATATATATATACATGATTATTTATGTACAAACATAACTATACTTATGATTATCAGGAACCTACATTAGTGTTCTTCTTTCCTTATGCATGATCACACATATCTATATATCTATACAACTATCTATATATGTATAAAACATTATCACACATACCATCTCATTCCTGACATCTAATAATCAATAGAATATTAACCAGAAACAAGTAAAGGTAGATATATGAATCTGATGCTGGGACACAAATGGAACAGTCATGCTCCACCCAACTGTAGAATAGAACAACCAAGCTTACTTTCTCCATTCACCCCATAGCCTGACCATGAGTCCATAAGGGTGAATTGAAATGATCCTCCTTTGCTACAGTTCTCTTCCTGTAACGACCTCCTCGTTACGACAACCATTCTAGTAACAGGTGCAATTTTTTTATTTTTTTTTTAAGTGTGTGCGCACATGTAGAAGTAACAACACACTTAACTATACGACGCCACTCGAAAAAAAACAAGAAGCAACCACGACAAGGAAAAACTGAAGGCACACAACGAGTAACTGCAACAATATACGATCACAGGCATAAGGCGCACAACGCAGCATTAAGACATATTGGGGGTGCACAGTAAGAACACAGAGGGAAGACTCGAGGGTGTTAGGGTCACTATTTCAGCACAGGAAAGCAGGGCGTTTAGTCTTAAGTCTTCTTGAAAGACGCAGAGACAGGCTCCTGGCCGACTGCTCAGGCAGAAACTAGTATCTCAACCTAGAACCAAACACAAGCAAGAAGAACACGACAAGATGATCCCAACATATCACAGTGACAACAAGTAATAATGCCCCTAGACATATGGTGTACAACTAGCAGCTGTGAGCAGTAAACGACAACAGGTGTTAAGTACAACACAGTCACAGATGGAAGAATCCAATAGTAGAGTTTACTATTTCTGCACAGAAAAGTAGGGCTTTTAGTCTTATGTCTTCTCGAAAGAATATTAGATAGGCTCTTGGTTGAATGCTCAGGTAGAAACTAGTAATCTTTGTCAGGTGTGTCGCAAGAGTGGAAACCCTACCTTTAAAGGGCCCAAGACTCTTGATACGACACTGGATTCTTTACGCAGAAAATCACACCCATAGACATGTCTCCTAAGGCCACCAAGGGGGTGTCTACATCCACCCGACACAACAGACCCAACCATTAAATGATTATGACCAAGCACCACAATAATTAAATGAATAACCCTGACCTCCACGGAAGGCGCAAGCAAGGGACTCAGACAATGACCAACCCAAGTTAAGACAAGGCATTTGACTAGGACTCATCTATGATTGATCACAGTCCATCTACTCCACTTAAATTTCACTAACTGGCGAGTGTCTTAAACATAACTTAAGTCCAACTAAATGCAATTTCCAAATACCTAAACATAACAACTGAAGGTACTAGGTTCGACCTTACATTTTATGTTAGCATCAATCAGGAACTACACTGACATCCTCATAAAGGCTAGCATCATTCAGTTACCATAAGGACCTTGCAAATTCACTTACTAACTTCACAATAAAATTATAAGGCATCACCATAGCGCTAGCCTATCATTATATTTCCAATAAAAAGGGCTTGCAATTTCACTAACTAATTTCCTAAAAACTACATTGACATCATTACAGCGCTAGAAATTTATTACATTTACAATATGAGACTTGAAAATTATCCAACTAAGCAGCATGGTCATTACACTAATGATTAAGACATTGATAGTCGAATATATTGCATTAGATTTCACTGTCAACTCCTCACATGATTATTTCATATATCCCATCATAAGATGATTCGTTAACTTAGCATTACTTTACTTCATTATAATATACTGTGGTAACATTGTAGTAACTTGTCGCAATAACATTCCCATAACCTTATCTTATATTACATTTATCCTAATATAATGCCATAATGTATGAATGTAAAAATTCCAAATAACCCTCCCTAACCTTATCCTTTATTACATGTATCCTAATATAATGCAATAATGTAAGAATGTAAAAACTCCAAATAACACTCCCATAACCTTATCTAAATATTGGTATCTATACCACCTCATTATTTAGTTGTTGAAGTCCACCCAAATGACAACCCCCTTATCATAAGGTCAACATAAAAATAACATCACATTTATAAATAGCATCATCCTTAGATAAAACAATAAACCATCATATTAAAATCAACATCATATAACAATGACAATAATTAGAATGACATTAATGAAAATAACAATATTTTTTTAAAAGAACCGTATATAAAATTTAGGATATTTCAAATGTCATATCCAAAATATAAACATTTTAAAACGACACTATATAAAATTGACTTCATGAATAAATTATCGTTGACCCTAAGCTTGCAATGATATTACCCTAGTATCGACAACCTGGAATTTACTTTGGATAACCTTGCAAGCGAATAAAAGGAACAAGAATTCTTACGACTGACAGGTGGTCTCTAAAAATCCATACGTCTAGCAAGGTGTCAACAACACTCTGACTGCGGCTACCGTTAACATTATTGCAAGGCTGGAGCATGAAGGAAAATGGTTTCGCAACAGTTAAAGGATTTTTCCTTTTAAAAAAAACACCACCTCCAGGAAGTGGCAGACTACTACCCTCACATTAAGGTGTGGATGACTGAACGTGGTTGTCAGCCTGGAAGGTTCAGCGCTGTCCACTTCACCTTTTAACTAAAACTCTACCATTACACTCAGCCGAGAAAATTGGCCACCCTTCACGCTGTCACTTCGTCAATCGTTTTACAGTCATGATAAGGATGAGGTTACTTCCAGGTGCAGGGAGGGAGGATTACAACAAGTGGTCAAATGCAGAAGGGATGCCCATCAATGCAGGGAAGGTATCTACTCAGACCAGTAAACGCAGAGAACCAAGACGGGCCAGTCTCCAGCGAGTTGGTTAGTCTAAAAGCGTAGAGATATTATAACAAGAAGGCAGGGGTGTAATAAAAATTTAAGGCAAGGATAGGGCGCAGAGATCTATTACCCCATAATCCAGAGATACAAACGTCGAGAAATTCATTCCCCTAGACATTCGTGTTACAGAGAAATTCGTGCACAAAGGCATATCGTTTCAGAGATGAATTTCGTACGCAGTCCAGGGTAACATCAACGCATACCAAACGAAAACACCCCCCCAAAAAAAATGCCCATGTTGTGATAAAGACGGGATGCCCAAGACACAATTTCTGATCATGCACAAACGTGATGACAACAGTTTGTTTTTAAAAGGACCGACAATAGCTGGTAAGATGAAAGACGGTAAGTCTATAAACGATTTCACAGTAACTTCATGGAACGCAAGCCCACAAGACGAAACACCCCAATGCCCACAGTAAAACAAGGAAACAAAAGTCCAAGTTCAGAGAAAAAACATTCCGAGATGCCAAAGAAATAAAAACAAAACCTTCATATTCTGTGCAGAAAAAATTTGTCCAAGAGTGTCAACAAAACTCTCCTGATTAGATTGCAAGCCTAAAAGGCACAAACTCAAGGCAGTTCTGAATCTAATAATTGAAATCCTGTGTTTATGATGTCGGTGACATAATATCTTTCCTAACTAAATTCTAAGGTATCCTTGACATGAATAATATCGATTGACTCTGAATGGCTCTATGGATTGGCTCTGATTCGAAATTTTAGCTAAAATTGACAGAGGTAAGAAAATTTTTACACAACAAACTAAGTCGATCTGTTTTAAAATTACTTAAAAACTCAACCGCAGGCCCAAACAGATAGCAACCCACGGCATGCAAGAATGAAATTGCCAGAACCAACTTCAGTAACAATTACCNAAAATCACTATATCCATATACAAAAACGATCATTGCGCAACAAAATTTGAATGGAGACGCAAGGCTAGAGTTCACTCAGAATTTGCACAGTAAAATTACAGCAATGATGATTACACAATTTTCCTTTAACTGTTAATAACAGAGGTAAACAACTTATTAACAGAGGTAGGCACAGTAGTAAGCCAATCAGTCCATTACAATCATCTTACAGTTCCCAGCCTAATATCTCATACATTATACTCAATAAAATAAACGAGTGTAGTTGTTTCCTTGTGCCTGCCTCGTAGGCATTCCGTGCCTCGATTGACGTCCCACGCTCCTTTTCTCTCTTTCTTACCGACCGTAGAACCCTCACCGGTACCTCCCAACCAATTGCTAGGGGTACTCTGCTTCCCCCTTAGCCCCCCGAGCCGCAAAGGGGCCACACAAGAACCAGAGATAAGACTAGCTTCTCAGCTCGCCTCCAAGGCTGAGCTACCACTCCAATGCAGCTGAGATAAACCCAACTCCTCACAAG
>ML792019.1:41404-59424 GCA_009831015.1 Picea engelmannii
TTTTCTCTTCCATTTCTTGGATCGCTTCTGGTCCCACCAGGACCCTATCCTCAAGCCGATCCCAACTCAAGGGCGTCCAACACGGTCGCCCATAAAGAAACTCAAAAGGCGCCATCTTAATGGTGCTCTGGTAACTGTTGTTGAAAGCGAACTCTACTAGAGGCAAGAATTCCTCCCAATTCTTTTGTTGGTCCATTACATACATGCGCAACATGTCTTCCAAGGTTTGGTTCGTACGTTCTGTCTGTTCGTCAGTCTCGGGGTGATACGTAGTACTAAAGTTAAGTTGAGTTCCCAAGGCCTCTTGGAAACTCGTCCAAAATCGTCCGGTAAACACCGATCCTAATCGGATATAATATTTTTAGGCACGCCATGCAGCCTCACAATCTCACTGATGAAAACTCTTGCTATGTCAGGTGCCTGATACGTCGTACACACCGGAATAAAGTGAGCACTCTTTGTCAGAGAGTCTACTACTACAAAAATCAAGTCGTGTCTCCTTGTCGTCGGTGGCAATCCAACAATAAAATCCATCGAAATGACTTCCTATTTCGATTCCGGAATGGCATGTGGTTGAAGTAATTCCGCCAGGTGTCTATGTTCAGCCTTTACCTGCTGACACTCGAGACATCTAGCCACAAAGTTGACTATGTCGACCTTCATTCCTTTCCAGAAGAACAAGGGCTTAAGGTCTGCCCTCATCTTCGTAACTCCCGGATGAGCCATGTAAACTGCTCTATGAGCCTCACTCAGGATCAACATCCTCAACTCATTGTTTGGCGATACGTAAATCCGACCTCTAAACCTCAATAAACCATCACTATCAAATGAATATCCCTCAAATCGCGGTACCATCATAGTGTTTTTTCCGATAAAATCCTCGACTTCTTTGTACCAGTCATCATCACGCTGTAAAGTGAGAATCTTCTCACGTAGATTTGTTTGAAGAGGCAACACCGAAAAGATGCATGGCCTCCGACTGAAAGCATCTGCCACTCGGTTCATTGTTCCCTTTATGTAAGTAATCTCGAAGTCATACTCGCTAAGAAATTCCGACCAACGCCGTTGTCGCATGTTCAGGTCACTTTGCGTAAAAATGTGTTGTAATCGACAATGATCAGTCCTTAATTAAAATTTTCGTCCAACTAGGTAGTGTCTGCATACCTTTAAGGCATATACGATGGCTAATAACTCCAAATCATGTGTCGCGTAGTTTTCCTCATGCCTTCTTAGTTTCCTCGAAATGTAAGAAATCACTCGTCCGTCTTGCATCAAGACTCCACCTAAACCTTCCTTGGATGCGTCAGTGCATACCAAGAAGTCTACGTCCATGTCAGGGACCTTTAGTATCGACGTTGTTGTCAACAACTCCTTAAGCCTTCGAAATGCTTTCGCGCATTTCTCAGTCCAAACAAACTTCTTGTTTTTCTTCTGTAATTCTGTGATCGGACTTGCTGTCTTCGAAAATCCCTCGACAAACCGTCGATAGTATCTGGCTAAACCCATAAAAATATGCACTTATGTGACATTCATCGGCGTAGGCCATTCCATAATAGCCTCAACCTTAGTTGGATCCATGGCGATACCTTCGCCGGAGATGACATTCCCTAAGTAGTGAATCCTCGATTGATAAAAAGAGCATTTGGACAGCTTCCCATATAATTTGTGTTATTGTAAACATTGTAGTACCAAGCGCAAGTTCTCATCATGCTCCTCCATCGTCCGAGAGTAGATAAAAATATCATCAATGAATACTTGGACGAACTTGTCCAAGTACTCACGGAACACCCCGTTCATCAAACTCATGAATACCCCTGGGGCGTTTGTCAATCCAAATGGTAAAACAGTAAACTCGTAATGTCCAAATATTGTCTTAAAAGCGGTCTTAGGGACGTCATCCTCCTTGATCCGTAACTGGTGATACCCTAATCGCAAATCGATCTTAGAGAACACCGTCGCACCCTTCATTTGATCAAACAGATCGTCAATTCTTGGTAAGGGATACTGATTCTTGATCGTAGCCTTGTTCAGTTGACGGTAGTCAATGCAAAGCCTCCACGATCCGTCCTTCTTCCAAATAAAAATAACTGGTGTACCCCACGGTGACACACTAGGACGTATCAATCCCATGTCCAACAACTCCTTCAATTTCATTTTCAACTCTTGCAACTTCGGGGTCGACATCCGATAAGGTGTTCTTGCTATCGGTTCAGTCCCGGTTTTAGGTCTATGGTAACCTCCAATTCTCTTTCTGGCGGCATCCCAGGCAACTCCTCTGGAAATACGTCCGCAAACTCCTTCACCACCGAAAGGTGTTCTAGACCTTCTGCTACTCCCTTTTCATTTAGCGCAAGGATCGCATAAATTTTGCACCCCTTGCGCATACTCTTTAGTAACTGTAAGGAAGAGACGAACCTCAGGGATACTCCCTGGTTTCGTCCTACAATCACCCGTCTTTGTCCTTCATCATCCACCAAGCTCAACCGTTTCGTCTTACAGTTGAGTATCGCCTCATGAAATTCCAACCAATCCATCCCAATCACGACGTCATAAGACCCTAAGATCGTGACGTACAAGTTGACCCTCGTGACAAACTCTCCCAGGTTAAGGGCACAACCCATAACCCTTCCTCCAACTTTTTGTTTTGCTCCCGAAGCCATCTCTATGAAGCTAAACTCATCCTGTTCGACTGCTTTAACCTTAATAATTTTTAGCGCTGCACTAGAAATGAAACTCTTAGTAGCACCTGGGTCTATCAAAATACTAAGGGTCTGGTCAGCGATAGTACCTGTCGTCTCGAGCACGGTCGACTGGTGCTCTGTCTGGCGGTTATTCACCGCTGCGTGAATCTGATGGGCCTTGCCAATATCTCCCACTGTAGAGGGATCGGCTGATCCGGACGCTCTGGTCCTCTCCACAGGACAATGACACTGGTAGTGTCGCTCCCGACACGTCCAACACCCCTTCTTCGGCCCAGCAGTCCTGGTACCTGAAGTAGAAGATGACTGCCCACCGGCCTGAAATGCTGGTCTGTTCTGCTGAACAGGCCTAAACTGTTGGTGTTGCGGGCGACGCTGCTGCTGGTGCTGTGGTCCTCTATAAGGTGTCCGCTGCTGAGGTGGCAGCCGTCGAGGTGTAGTGAACATGGATCCCTTCTGGAAACCATGATATCCTGACGTATGTCTCGCCGGTGTCTGATGCTGCGGTGTACCAGTGGATCCTTGCCTTGCTGGTCTCGATGGAGTCCTGGTTTGACCCCCGCTGATAAGCTCCTCCTCTGCTATGAGGGCCTTTTGGATAGTGTCATGCAAGGTTTGAGGCATCAGAATCCTAACCTTTTCACGCAGGCTGTCGTTAAGGCCAAACACGAACCGATTGACCTTGAGCTTCTTAGTGTTCAGGTGCGGAGCATACCGGAGTAGCTCCATAAAACGTGCCTCGTACTCAGTCACTGTGCGACCTCCCTATCATAAGGCGTTGAACTCATTGAGCTGACGCTCAATGAATTCCTTAGAAAGATACCTCTCTCGAAATCATTCCTCGAACAGTTCCCATGACACGTCTTCAACGACCATGTTTAGTTCAGGCAGGATCGTCTTCCACCATAGAAGAGCGCTCCCCTTCAGTTGAAAGACTGCCATGCAGACCTTCATGTTGGAGGTATAATCGCGAAGCGCGAAGTACATCGCCATATTCTCCAACCATGCCTCGGTAGCTGCGTCGTCCGGGGCACCAAAGAACTCAGGAAATTTTACCTTCTCGAGTTCACGGTGAATGCTACCTGTAATGGTCGGTGCGTGCAGAGGAACCTCAGCAGGTTCCGAAGCTGGCCTCATCTCTGTCCAATCTGATGATCAGCGCCTCGAACATGCGTTGGAAAGATCTCATCATCCCCACCACATCAGCAACTGCGATCTATTCCTGTCCAAGGACCTGCTCGCCTCCCTGGGGGTTAGACCCCTCAGGCGTGGATGCTGCTGGAGGCGTCACGCCTCCTCCTCTAGCACCCCGTCGTCTGCCTCCGTGGTGTCCTCTAACCATGATTACCTGCACACACACAATCAACTCGATCAAAAACAAAATAATCAAACATAATCATGTCAACGGAAGCCGTAGCGAATCCCAAGTCGCGGGTCGAACCGGCTCTGATACCATATGTAACGACCTCCTCGTTACGACAACCATTCTAGTAACAGGTGCAAATTTTTTTTTTTTTCTTTAAAGTGTGTGCACACATGTAGAAGTAACAACACACTTAACTATACAACGCCACTCGACAACCAACAAGACGCAACCACGACAAGGAAAAACTGAAGGCACACAACGAGTAACTGCAACAATATACGATCACAGGCATAAGGCGCACAACGCAGCATTAAGATATACTGGGGGTGCATAGTAAGAACACAGAGGGAAGACTCCAGGGTGTTAGGGTTACTATTTCTGCACAGAAAAGCAAGGCGTTTAGTCTTAAGTCTTCTCGAAGGAATATTAGACAGGCTCTTGGCCGACTACTCAGGCAGAAACTAGTATCCCGACCTAGAACCAGACACAAGCAAGACGAACACGACAAGACAACCCCGACATATCACAGTGACAACAAGTAATAATTCCCCTAGACATAAGGTGTACAACTAGCAGCTGTGAGCAGTAAATGACACTAGGTGTTAAGTACAACATAGTCATAGATGGAAGAATCCAATAGTAGAGTTTACTATTTCTGCACAGAAAAGTAGGGCTTTTAGTCTTATGTCTTCTCGAAAGAAGATTAGATAGGCTCCTGGCCGACTGCTCAGGCAGAAACTAGTAATCTACGTTAGGTGTGTCGCAAGAGTGGAAACCCTACCTTTAAAGGGCCCGAGACTCTTGATACGGCACTGGATTCTTTACGTAGAAAATCACACCCACAGACATGTCTCCTAAGGCCACCAGGGGGGTGTCTACATCCACCTGACACAACAGACCCAACCATTAAATGATTATGACCAAGCACCACAATAATTAAATAAATAACCCTGACCTCCACGGAAGGCGCAAGCAAGGGACTCAGACAATGACCAACCCAAGTTAAGACAAGGCATTTGACTAGGACTCATCTGTGATTGATCACAGTCCATCTACTCCACTTAAATTTCACTAACTGACGAGTGTCTTAAACATAACGTAAGTCCAACTAAATGCAATTTCCAAATACCTAAACATAACAACTGAAGGTACTGGGTTCGACCTTACATTTTATGTTAGCATCAATCAGGAACTACACTGACATCCTCATAAAGGCTAGCATCATTCAGTTACCATAAGGACCTTGCAAATTCCCTTACTAACTTCACAATAAAATTACAAGGCATCACCATAGCTCTAGCCTATCATTATATTTCCAATAAAAAGGGCTTGCAATTTCTCTAACTAATTTCCTAAAAACTACATTGACATCATTATAGCGCTAGCAATTTATTACATTTACAATATGAGACTTGCAAATTATCCAACTAAGCAGCATGGTCATTACACTAATGATTAAGACATTATAGTCCAATATATTGCATTAGATTTCACTATCAACTCCTCACATGATTATTTCATATATCCCATCATAAGATGATTCGTTAACTTAGCATTACTTTACTTCATTATAATATACTGTGGTAACATTGCAGTAACTTGTTGCAATAACATTCCCATAACCTTATCTTATATTACATTTATCCTAATATAATGCCATAATGTATGAATGTAAAAATTCCAAATAACCCTCCCTAACCTTATCCTTTATTACATTTATCCTAATATAATGCAATAATGTAAGAATGTAAAAACTCCAAATAACACTCCCATAACCTTATCTAAATATTGGTATCTATACCACCTCATTACTTAGTTGTTGAAGTCCACCGAAATGACAACCCCCTTACCATAAGGTCAATATAAAAATAACATCACATTTATAAATAGCATCATCCTTAGATATAACAATAAACCATCATATTAAAATCAACATCATATAACAATGACAATAATTAGAATGACATTAATGAAAATAACAATATTTTTTTAAAAGAACCGTATATAAAATTTAGGATATTTAAAATGTCATATCCAAAATATAAACATTTTAAAACGACACTATATAAAATTGACTTCATGAATGAATTATCGTTGACCCTATGCTTGCAATGATATTACCCTAGTATCGACAACCTGGCATTTACTTTGGATAACCTTTCAAGCGAATAAAAGGAACAGGAATTCTTACGACTGACAGGTGGTCTCTAAAAAGCCATACATCTAGAAAGGTGTCGACAACGCTCTGACTGCGGCTACTGTTAACATTATGGCAAGGCTGGAGCATGACGGAAAATGGTTTCGCAACAGTTAAAGGATTTTTCCTTTAAAAAAAAAACACCACCTCCAGGAAGTGGCGGACTGGTACCCTCAGATTAAGGTGTGGATGAATGAACGTGGCTGTCAGCCTGGCAGGCTCATCGTTGTCCACTTCACCTTTTAACTTAAACTCTGTCGTTACACACAGCCCAGAAAATTGGTCGCCCTTCATGCTGTCACTTCGTCAATCATTTTACAGTCATGATAAGGATGAGGTTACTGCCAGGTGCAGGGAGGGAGGATTACAACAAGTGGTCAAATGCAGAAGGGACGCCCATCAACGCAGGGAAGGTATCTACTCAGACCAGTAAACGCAGAGAACCAAGACGGGCCAGTCTCCGACGAGTTGGTTAGTCTAAATTCGCAGAGATATTATAACAAGAAGGCAGGTGTGTAATAACAATTTAAGGCAAGGATAGGGCGCAGAGATCTATTACCCCATAATCCAGAGATACAAACGCCGAGAAATTCGTTCCCCTAGACATTTGTGTTACAGAGAAATTCGTGCACAAAGGCATATCATTTCAGAGATGAATTTCGTATGCACTCCAGGGTAACATCAATGCATACCAAACAAAAACACCCCCCCCAAAAAAATGCCCACACTGTGATAAAGACGGGATGCCCAAGACACAATTTCTGATCATGCACAAACGTGATGACAGCAGTTTGTTTTTAAAAGGACCGATAGTAGCTGGTAAGATGACAGATGATAAGTCTATAAACGATTTGACAGTAACTTCATGGAACGCAATCCCACAAGACGAAACGCCCCAATGCCCACAGTAAAACAAGGAAACGAAAGTCCAAGTTCAGAGAAAAAACAATCCGGGATGCCAAAGAAATAAAAACAAAACCTTCATATTTTGTGCAGAAAAAATTCGTCCAAGAGTGTCAACAAAACTCTCTTGATTGGATTGCAGGCCTAAAAGGCACAAACTCAAGGCAGTTCTGAATCTAATAATCGAAATCCTGTGTTTATGATGTCAGTGACATAATATCTTTCCTAACTAAAGTCTAAGGTATCCTTGACATGAATAATATTGATTGACTCTAAATGGCCTTATGGATTGGCTCTGATTCGAAATTTTAGCTAAAATTGACAGAGGTAAGAAAATTTTTACACAACAAACTAAGTCGATCTGTTTTAAAATTACTTAAAAACTCAACCGCAGACCCAAACAGACAGCAACCCGCGACATGCAAGAATGAAATTGCTAGAACCAACTTCAGTAACAATTACCGCCATTCTTTTATATATATTTTTTTCGGAAACAAAATCACTATATCCATATACAAAAACGGTCATCGCGCGGCAACATTTGAATGGAGACGGAAGGCTAGAGTTCACTCAGAATTTGCACAGTAAAATTACAGCAATGATGATTACACATTTTTCCTTTAACTATTAATAACAGAGGTAAACAACTTATTAATAGAGGTAGGCACAACAGTAAGCCAATCAGTCCATTACAATCATCTTACAGTTCCCAGCCTAATATCTCATGCATTATACTCAATAAAATAAACGAGCATACATGTTTCCTTGTGCCTGCCTCGTAGGCGGTCCACGCCTCGATTGATGTCCCACGCTCCTTGTCGCTCCTGCTTGCCGACCGTAGAACCCTCATCGGTACCTCCCAGCCAATCGCTAGGGGTACTCTGCTTCCCCCTTAGCCCCTCGAGCCGCAAAGGGGCCACACGAGAACCAGAGATAAGACTAGCTTATCAGCTCGCCTCCAAGGCTGAGCTACCACTCCAATGCAGCTGAGATAAACCCAAGTCCTCACAAGCAATCTGTCAAGCCTCAATCCCGTAGTGTAACGTTATGCTCACCGTTCCCACTTCCTTCTTTTCCCCTTCTTTTATAGAAATTGAGACCCACCTACTTTCCTAAATCATTATTAATTAAATTTTTATGACAAACCTCTAAAAATACACTGTCGTCCAAGTGTCACTAATCCCCAAGGTTCTCCAAAAATTCATTTCTTTTTAATAATTAAAAGACTCAATTCCCTACTCCCCCTAAAGTCGCTACACAAATTACTCCTAGGGTTCCTAGATCCCCTCTCATGCTTTTAATAAATTTCCTAAAATGAAGTTTCTGATTTTTAGTAACTCCTTAAATGTTGATTCCTTTTCGCTTTTTACCCTATGTCTCCTACTTTCCATTATTAAGTTTCCTTTATTACAAGTTTCCTCATTTCTATTTTTTTTTATTAATCTTTTGACAAGAATGGTTAAAAATAATAATTTTTCATTATTAAGTTTCCATTTTTATTTTATTTAATATATGGTTAAAAAGGATTAGATTGTTCTATTATTGATTCACCCCCCCTCTCATTAATCCAACGGGTGCCTTAGAAGTCGATTACTTGGGTCATGTTGTTGGAAAGGATGGTGTTAGGGTGGATCCTAAAGAGATTGAAGCTATGCAAGCTTGGCCTCACCCAAAGGCTCTCAAAATATTGCATGGATTTCTCAGTTTAACAAGTTATTATCGCAAGTTTGCTAAGAATTATGGAAATATTATGGCCTCACCCAATTTCATCTCAGCACAACTTATCATCCCCAGACTGATGGTCAAACTGAAGTTGTCAACAAGTGTTTGGAAACATATTTGATGTGTTTTGCATCATAAAGGAAATATTAGTGGGATCGAGGTTTACCACTAGTTGAATGGTGGTACAACACTTACCATACAACTACTTGCATGACTCCTTTTTAAGTAGTATACGGAAAAAACTCACCTTCAATTCTCTCATATTTTCCAGGTGGTTGACCAAATGCTCACAGTTTGAGAGTCCATTCTCCGTACCCTCAAAGAGAATTTGGTCACGGCCCATAATTTCATGAAGAAACAAGCAACTCAAGGTCTCTCTCAATGTCAATTTATAGAAGGAGATTAGGTGTTTCTTCGAATGCAACCTTACAAGCAAAATTCCCTCATGGATTACCATTGTTAGAAATAGACGCCCAAATTTTATGGTCCTTATACTGTTCTCAAGCATGTGGGATAGGTGGCCTATCAGTTATATTTTCTGAGTCATTCTAAGCTCCATCCATTTTTTCATGTTTCCTTCTTAAAGAAGGTGATTGGAACTAAGTGCCGAACTCAAACCAACCTTCCGAAGTTAGACAGAGAAGGATCCATTTGGATACAAACACAAGTAGTTTTGGACCAACGTGAGTGTCGTCTATTCCATCAAACCATCAAGGAAGTATTAGTCCAGTGGAAAGATCCAACTCCACTAGATGCCACTTGGGAACCAACTACCATTTTGCAACAATTTCCTCATCTCAAGCCTTGAGGACAAGTTTTTTTTCAAGGGGGAGGACATTTTAGGGACCTAACCCCTCACGTAGGTAGAATAATATATTTCCATGTAATAAAGGTCAATATTAATAATGCCTAGCAATAAGGAAGAATAAGTCCAATGTAAGAAGACCTAATAGAAGCCTACACTTCTAGAAGGATCTTCATCTATATTGTTCTTTTGATAGACATATTTAGTATAAATAGGAGTCGAGGGTATGGGAAGTTTTGTATTGGATATTATTGTAATAGAGCTCTACTCTACTAGAGGTTTCCCCCTCGAAGAGGTAAGTGAATATTTCTCTCAGTAATCAAAGTGCTCTTTCTGGTTTTATTCTAGTATTATTTTAGTATTATTGTGGTGTTGTTATGGTTATATTGTTGTTTATCTCCCATTTCTAGCTAATTATTTATGTTCTGCATACTATTTTATATTTGGAATATTATAGCTTCCTGCACATAAAATACAAGCAATACCTCTCTACCTCTCTACTTAGGATTAGAACCCTAGATCTAACTTGCTTATAATCACATCTACAATAGAATGAATAATATATAAAAATTTATGAATTGAACAAAAATGACATGGAGGTTACATACCCTATATGTGTATGCATTTCTTCTTTTCTCTTTGATCCTTGCTTCTCCCTTTATATTCTTGGTCAGGCTAGACACCTATGACTTCTGGCTATGATGGATGGAACAATTACCTCTTCGGTTGTACAACAAAAAAATACTTTTGATTTGTTCCCCTTTTTCCCAAGACTTTCCTTTGTTATATATCTCTTTGGAGGAGGCTTGAGAGATATTCTAGATCTTCTATAGACCACTAGAGACTCGAATGATGTGAGTTCCTAGGCTATTTTCACGAAGATACAACACATCCCTCTCATATCAACTCGTAATTCCCCGAATATAGAATTTTTACAGACTTTTTTGTTGAGCTACTAGTAAATTGTGAGGATCCTCGCATCTTTTCTAATATGTGTCTCATTGTGGATCTCCAAAATGGTTCAAATATTAGGAAAAAAATGCATTTTGTCTTACATCTTCTTATGGATTTCTCTATGTCCTATAGATTTGAAATTAATTCTATAATACTTATTGTATATGCCCTGTGATATATAGTGTTCTTCTCATACATGACAAATAATCCATATAGTGTTCTTCTCATACATGACAAATAATCCATCAACTCCTCAGTTTACAAACATTTAAAATTTTTAATTTTTGATAAGTTTATGATGTGGAAGAATTGGAAAAGACTATTGGGAAAATTATGTCATCATATACATTAATGATGATTTTTTTTTAATCTTTATTTTAAATTTATTCTAATTAAAACAAAAACCTAGTAATTATTGTCCATGGGACAAGTGGAACATTACTCCCAAAGGTGTGGGATGTGAGGGAATAGGCTAGCATAAAGTTGGGGAAAGAATATTCCTTAGGGTTAGGGATGAGGCTAACTTGAAACATACCTATGGAAGATATTATATAAAGTATGCTATTAGGAAGGACCTTCTTCAATACTTGTGAGGAATTTGAGTTGGATGGTTTTGAGAAAGAATCAAACTTTGAGATATCAGGAGAAGGTTCCATAGTTTTGAGTCCCTATGGAATACTGATTTAAGCTCAGGGGTGACATGAACAACTAATATTGGTTGTTGGTGTCTATGGTTGGGAAGTAATGGTTCTCTACCCAACTTGTTTCCAAATTATTAAAGCAAGTTCATATATGTTTCTTTTCTTTTATCTTATTTATTTTATTCAATATTGATAAATATTTATAGTAGAAAAAACAAATAAATTTCTAATCATGTTAATAGATTATTACATATAAATAAATTGCAGAGATGAATATAAAAAATTCATTATTTTTCTTATACAATTTTTTAAGAATCAATATTTCAAAGAAAAAAAAAATGTTATATATATATATATATTACAAAGTTAATATTTTAAAGGAGAAAATGAATGTTTCTTGATAAATGTTTCTCCTTTAAAATATTAACTTTGTATAATATATATATATATATATATATATATATTAGAGTGAGTAAAATATAGATGCAACCATAAAATGGAATACACCAAGTCAACCAGTATAAGGTTCTTAACTAGAGAACTATTTTCAAAAACATTTAAATAATAGAAAAGAAACACCATAAACATTATTAGATAACACAAAGAAATATTAAAAATATATCTTAATATGATGAATAGAATTGTTCTAATTAATATATATATAGATAACAATAAGAGGTTATTTTAAAATTATATTAGAGTTTTTATTTAAAAGAAACCCTAGATCCAACTACCATCAAGTATTAGCATGAGATAACCATAATGCAAATTTATAATAACCATTTATGACAACAAAACCCTCGATCCGACATTAAAATCGAGGTAAAAAACTGATCACAATATACAAAAATAAGTATTATGTAAACTAAATTCGTATCATGGAAACAAAGTCCTATTAGTAATAATTTCATTGTATTTCACTTGAATCAAATTAAAGAAAATACGTAGCTTGGCTATGAGAGTATTTGCGATAATCGTGTATTCTCTTCAAAAGAGAAGTATTCAATATCATTTGACCTATAACTGAACCCTATGCTCACGTTTATGATCGCAGCATTGGAGTCTACTAAAAAAATATAAAGAATAGATATGGTAATCAACGGGACATAAGCTCGAAGGTAATGGCGACTTTATCTCGGCTTCATACAATGGTTTTATATATATATATATATATATATATATATATATATATATATATATATATATATATATGTGACTAGTAAGAAGTAAAGCAAAGACAAGATCTTAGATTGCAACTATTAATTGTTTTTACCTAAGAGGACTCTTGGATATTGGCATTTTGTACTTCCCTATTATTTAGGTTTCGGTTGAGGTTAATCAGTCCAAGTTAATGATGCAATTAATTCAGTCAGTTTCATGTAATTGTGGAAAAAATTGTATAAATGTGAATGCTTTAGAGGCATTCAGAGAGCAAGGGGTTCTAGCCCTCTCCCGGGTTATCGTTGTAATCTCTTATTTTTTCCTTGATAATCAAATGATTGGAATTGTCCCATGGATGTTTCCCTCGTAAGGTGAAGGAGGGTTTTACCACGTAAATCTTTGTTCTCTTGTATGATTGCTTTCTGGCCTGTGGGTTTTCTGTTGTATTGTTGACTGTGGGCTTCCGCTGCCCAACAAGTGCTATCAGATCCGGTGAGCCGAGTTGAGTGAGATCTAGCATGTGAAGGTGAATTCAATCAAAGCATGGAGATTCAATCTGAAAATTAAAGAATGAAAACCATGTGCAGGAAAGCGAAATCAGTGTGCAATGAATCTGTGTGCATGATGAATTCTTTGTAGGGTTTTTAGCCCCAACGAGCCTTACGCTGTGTTGGGTGTCGACACCTGTGGAAAGTCGTGTTATACAAATCTGATGACTGAGCGATTGCTGTAAAAGGAGCGATAACTATTTTCCATCGCACATCAATCCGTTCAATAGGGGCGATAATCAATCCTTGGGTTGTGCAATGAGTGCTATAAAGACGATAATCTTGTTATCATCGCTCTTGTATATTAGAGCGTGGCGTTGGCGTAGCCTTGTGAAGAGAACATACAAGTCAACAAGATGCTTCTGGAAAGAGATTAGAGCTGCCAAAGCCAAGGTTATTGAACGAATGAAAAATTTAAGACTCACCGCAATATGTTGGATGAACTTGAGAGCATTGGCTGGAATACCGAATATAGACGAGATGTTGAAAGCAGAAGCTGAAGTGCTTTGGCGAAATCAAGTCGGATTTATATCTCTGTGGATACCTATAATGAGAAAGGTGGAAAATACCATGGAATTCCTAAGAATGGCAAAGCGTATCATGGACAGACATAAAATATCAGTAGAAGCAACACAGATAGATCCCTTGTGGGAACCGACTCGTAGAGGAGCCACCAATGAGGTTGTGACTGGTGTTAGCGTGGCGTGTAACTGGTTTGAAGAAGTAGCCGTGGTCGTGGTCATGATAGTACACGGGGTGGAAGGGGTCCGTGGGTTCGTGCCCCTGCCCATTTTGAACCTCGGTGGTTTGTAGCTCGTGGTGGTCGTTTCATTGGTCGAGGCCAAATTTGGAGGTCGTGGAGTAAAGTGTCCTTTGGTGTCTGTTGTAGCTCCGAACATTCCTGCACTATATGAAATGCATTTCGCAGTACCTATGTTCGGATCAGTTCTAAAAACTGTCAATATCCGTCCCGATGCTCAAGAAATGGCCCTTCAATTCTGCCATTGCGAGCCCAAATTCGTATTTGTTGATTAGTAATATCTTCCAGTGGTCGTGTAAGCCATTAAGGGAACCGATCATAAACCATGCTTGTGGAGCATAAAAGTGTGACCTATGCATGGAGAAGCGTCGAAGAAAAATGCTCATATCTGTGTTGGTCACGAGTCCGAGGATGACGAGGGCGTGAGGCTGCATCGGTGGAGGCCACAGAGGAGGTACCTGATCCAGTGAAGCTGAAAATCACTGGTTAGACTGGAGGTGACAAAGACTGGATTTGGGTGTAAGGCCCGAGAGGTTGATTTGCTTCCTAATCTAGTGGTGATGGTCGAGGAGCCGATGTTGTAAGCAATGACACTTGTTAGGGTTCACAAAGGCGTGGATTTAGAAGGTCGTGGGACATGGCTCAAGGAGATTTGTGCAGAGCGAATGTTGCAGGACGTGTAGAAGCTGTAAGAGAGAACCTAATTGGCATTGAGGTGGATTGGGAAGGTTCACCTGGATTGGGTGTGCCTCTAATCAACAAGGGTTTTCACACGGTGGAGAATTGCGGTCAAGCAATGGGAAAGAGAAGCCTTTGTAAAAGGAGAAATGGAAACCATGGTAACGGTAAATTTACTATGTGAATATGAAAGAGAAGCCTTTGTAAAAGGAGAAATGGAAACCATGGTAACGGTAAATTTACTATGTGAATATTTGTTTTTATGGAGTTGTAAATTAAATGATTGCATGTAAATGGGCATATGACTCTAAGACTTGATTATGCATGCGTACTTTTGGGCTATTGGGTCACTTATGAAAATTCTAGATATAGAGTCACAAGTTAAACTTTGTCTTAGGTCAACATTGGTGGGTTTAGGGTCTATGTTTTTTGGTTTCCAGCAGTATGGTGCCCATGATATTGCATATAATGATGTCTATTCAAAGGCTAAGTGAAACTCCATTTTAAATGGGCCTGGAGATAAGTGACAAAAGATTTCTTGGTTGGCTTGGCCGGATTTGGTCAAGGGAATGTTCATGTCAAGGTGGAGCATCGAGACTCCATTGTAAATGGGCATGGAGATGAGCAGTGAAGACTCATTTGTCAGTATTGGCCCAGATTGGACTAAGGTCTTCGAATGCAATATTCGAGGTGGAGCATTGAAGGTGTTTAGGATTGCAAGAAAAGATTTGTTTGCAAGCTCTAGTGTTCATTGTATGGCTTGGAAACTGCATCCAAGAAATTGGTATAAGAAGTTGATTCCTTCATGGTGAGCCATGATTTACAAGAAGTGAATGTAACCATTGTGTTTATGGTACTCACTATCATGGTGTTCAGATTGTTGACAATATGTTTGTAGCAAGCAGTAGCATGGTTAAGATGAACAGGTTGGCTCAGTTGACTTGGACGTTCCAGATGAAGGATCCGGGAGAAGAAAAACAATATTGAGCATAGAAATTCACAGAGATGGGATTGATGATAAGTTTTGGGTTATCACAACTTGAGTACATGGTAACAATACTGAGGAAATTCCGTATGAATGATGTGAAACTAGTAAAATCTTTTATGGATTTCCATTATAATTTTTCTTTAGGTTTGTGTCCAAGTGATAAGAAGAAAAGGGTTATATGTCTCGTGTATAGTGTGCTAGTATCAAGATTGATGATTGCGATGAAAGTATGAGATATTTCATGTGCCGTTGGCATTGTAAGTGGTCACATGACAAATCCAGGTGGAGCAGTTAAATGGGTGCTTCGTTTTGAAAGCACTAGTATCACCTTTCTTTAGCTTTCAAGAAGGTGATGAATGGGCAATGGCATGGTATCAGGTAAATTGTTGTCAAGGTGCAAATTGTTGAAATGGTGACAACAAATTTCCAATTCTATTGGATATTGGCATCTTGTAGATCCATATTATTTAGTTTTCGGTTGAGACTAATCAATCCAAGTTAAAGATACAATTAATTTAGTAGTTTCATGTAAATGTGGAGATAATTGTATAAATGTGAATGCCTTAGAGGCATTCAGAGAAAAAGGGCTTCTAGCCCCCTCCCGGGTTGCCCATTGCCAAGCTGATTGTAATCTCCTGGTTTTTCCTTGATAATAAAATGATTTCCATTGTTCCGTGGATGTTTCCCTCATAAGGTGAAGGAGGGTTTACCACGTAAATCTTTGTCCTCTTGTGTGCTTTCTTTCTGGCCTGTGTGTTTTCTGTTGTATTGTTGACTATGGACTTCCGCTGCAGGAGGATGAGAAACCATCCAATTCGTTCCGCTGCAGGAGGATGAGAAACCATCCAATTCGTTGCTAGGGGAAAACTACTCTCCCAAATCCAGAGTACATCTATGTTTACCCACGAGTATGAGTTTAACCGTCAAGCAAAGGAATAAAACCTGATGAAAATATAAATCTTGTAAGCCTACATAATTGTTCCAATGTAAAATTTGAACCCGACTCAAATGTAAAGGATTAAATATAAATAGAATACTGTGTTAGTTTCCTTACCTTAGAGTTGAACAGATTGGTGATTTGTACATGCCATTGACCCCCAAATGATCATTGATATGTATGCAAACCACCACTTAATCAGATATACAAATTATATGTTTTTAAGGAAATGATAAAACCTCAGATAGTATAAACACTCGGCAAATGATGACAATAATAAAAATTATAAGCTTACCTTCTTCAACTACTACAACTAATGGTGCTTGGGATGAGCCTGGTTTCGAATGTAAAGAGTAAACGATTACAAAACCCTCTGTCTAGCAGAGCATGAAGCTCTCTCTCTCTCTCTTCTAGCATTCAACAATGTGGAAGCATTGAACGAGACTGGGTATCACGGTATACTGGAAGTAGGAGGTACATGATAAGAATGGTACTATCAGTAAACATAAATGGCACCAATATGTGGTCCATATCAACCTGGTTACCGAAAAGAACCATCCATAAAACTATGAGTTTACTCGTTACGCCGAAAGGCGTATACCTATTGGCAATGGGCACATTTAATCATCTTTTAACCTTAAATCTTAATCTTACAACCAACAATTAAAGATGTTGGCATATTCTTAGTCGTCCTCCCAAATCATTGGATGAGATTTATTGTTCATAACTTCCTTGCATTTATGAATGCATGCGTTCACATGTTTACTTTTTCACATTTACCTAATCATATTAAAAAATTACTGTAAGACTATATGACTGCCACCTTAACATGATTAACAAGGATTAATATCTATGCAAAATTGTATTTCCACGTTTAGATGATTAGCAGGCACTACTTCAAATACCTCAAATGGATTGCACGTATCTGTTGGAATGTGAACGGTGGCCACGTACTACTGAGATATGAAAGGTTTTTTTTAATTAAATGGCTATGGATTATTTGTGTCGGGTACCACAAGATTATGGAAGGAAAGAGCGGACCATTTATGTGCATGTTCATCTTTCGTCTTCTTTACGGCTCGTCTTCTTTACGGGCTTTAGTGCCAGTGAAACCCAAGGTAATCCTTTCTGATAACTATTTTTATTCTGTGATTGGTTAGATCGTGTCGCCTTAACCAATTAGTGGTTTTAATTTTTCATTAATTACTAACTGCTGTGTGATATAGAAGACGGGCAGAGTTACAATAACTGGAGCAACGAAATACTGATTCTCTTATGAGCATATGGAAACTGTAACTCGAGTGTTGTAAGCATCGCCTCGTTTGATATACGGAAGACAGGTTTATATCTTGGAAGACTTGCCGTCTATTGAATGGTGGTTGCAGTCTCCTGAACGAGGTAATTTTCATTCATGACTCATGTAAACTCTATGAATTATTTTCTGATTGGGTTTTCTTTGGCTTGATCTATTCGTTTGTTAACAATGGATATTTACAGCTGCATTGTAATACAACAGGTGGACGACACCCAATCCTACAGAAAATACATTGGAGCTCTAATCCTGGAACTCTAATCCGTAATAGAAGTTATGTAAACTCAAGCATTCAAAAATTTATTGTACAGGTGAAACTATATCAACATATTATTTCATTTTTAAATTC
>ML792019.1:98719-115874 GCA_009831015.1 Picea engelmannii
CTAGATGTTAATCAAAGTCTTCTTAAAAGTAAAGGGGGTAAAGTAATGAGGGAAATAAATTAAGTGAAACCCATGGCTTTTAAATGATAAAGAAGAAATAAAATTTATTAAAGTGTGGGAGTATAAAAGCTAGGAATTTAAAATATATATATATATATATATATATTGAAAAGATTAAAAACCGCATTTATCTTTTGGGTTTAAAAATAAAAATAACAAGAGAGAATAAAATAATGGAATTAAATAAACTAGAAATAAAGGAAACTTAATTTTGGAAAGTAGGGGACATACGGTAAAAAGCAAAAAGGAATCAGCATTTAGGAGTTACTAAAATTCAGAAACTTCATTTTAGGAAAGTGATTAAAATCATTAGAGGGGATCTAGGAACCCTAGGAGTAATTTAAGGAGCGATTTTTGGGGGAGTGAGGGAATTGAGTCTTTTAATTATTAAAAAGAAATTAAATTTGGAGAACCGTAGGGATGAGCGACACTTGGACGACAGTGAATGTTCTGAGGTTTGTCATTTAAAGTTAATTAAATAATGATTTAGGAAAGTAGGTGGGTCGGAAAATCTATAAAAGAAGGGAAAAAGAAGGAAGAAGGGATGAACGGTTAGCGTAACGTTATGCTGCCGAATTGTGGCTTGACAGATTGCTTGTGGGGAGTTGGGTTTATCTCATCTGTGTTGGAGTGGTAGCTCAGTCATGGAGGCGAGCTGAGAAGCTAGTTTTATCTCTGGTTCTTGTGTGGCCCCTTTGCGGCTCGGGGGGCTGAGGGTGAAGCAGAGTACCCCTAGCGTTTGGCTAGGAGGTACCAGTGAGCCTTCTGCGGTTGGAAAGCGGGAGCGGCAAGGAGCGCGGGACTTCGATTCGAGGTGCGAATAACATACAAGGCAGGCACAAGGAATTTGGTACGCTCATTTAATATATTTATTAATTCTGAATTGTAATGACTTCCATTTTTGATTGACTGATTTTATATCTAATACGATGTTTTTATTAAATCCGAATTTAAATGGCCTCCATATTTATCAAATGTTTAATCAAGACAAACTATTTTGTAGTTTCAAACTGATAGGATAAGTCCAAATGGAAACTGTTCTATGTATATAAAACTGTCTTATGCCTTCCAGTATGCACTCCATCTCAGGCTTCTGTGCAACTGGCAATTCCTTCTGCCACTAGATCGCTGGTTGTTCATCAGTTCTAGCTCCTTCATCCTCGGTCCTGTAGGGGTATAAATCCGAAATATTGAAAATCGGAGATATCCCGATGTCCTCTGGCAACTCAAGCTCATATGCGTTCTCGCCAAATTTCCTCAGAATTCTGCATGTATTCCACCCACTTCGCATGCTTCTGATTCAGCTTCTCTTGCTGACTCACGAATTGTAATGCGTGATTATTGTTGTACAAGATGAACTCCTTGGGTATCAGATAGTGCCTCCACTTCTTCAATGCCTGGACAATGGCATAGAATTCTTTATCATATGTGGAGTACTTCAATTTTGCATCATCCAGCTTCTCGCTGTAATATGAAACAGGTTTTTCATCCTGACTTAAGACCCCTCCAACAACATACCCACTAGCGTCACACTTTACCTGGAAGGTCTTCCGAAAATCAGGCAACACTAATACTGGTTGCTCGGTTATCTTTCACTTCAACAGATTGAAGCTCCTTTCAGCCTCGTCTATCCACTGAAATTTTTTATGCCACTTCCTGACCGTATCCATCACTGCGGAGCTGATTCCACTAAAATTCCGAATGAATTTTCTGTAGAAGCTTGCCAAACCGTGAAAGCTCCTTACCTCGAAAACATTTCTTGGCGATGGCCAATTCCTGATTACTTCAACCTTCTCAGGATCCATCTTCAATTCATTTGCTGAGATTACAAAACCCAAATAAATGAGTTCTGTCTGCATGAAGGAACACTTCTTCAAATTTATCAGCAGCTTCTCCTGCTGTAATCTTCTCATCACAGTGGCTAAGTGCCTTATGTGTTCAGCCTTCGTCTTACTAAAAATCAATATGTCATCCAAGTATACGACCACAAATTTGCCAATAAATTCCCGCAGGACTTCATTCATCAGCCTCATAAAAGTGCTCGGCGCGTTTTTCAACCCAAACGGCATGACCATCCATTCATACAAACCCTCGTTTGTCTTGAATGTTGTTTTCCATTCATCCCCCTCTCTCATCCGGATCTAATGATATCCGCTCTTGAGATCTATTTTTGAAAAATAATTTGCCCCGCTTAGGCAATCCATCAAGTCGTCCATTCTCGGCAGTGGAAACCGGTATCTGATGGTAATCTTATTTATCGCTCTGGAGTCTGTACACATCCTCCAGCCTCCATCCTTTTTCGGACTCAGTACTGTTGGAACGATACATGGACTGAGACTCTCTCTGACCAGCCCTTTATCCTGCAGATCTTGCACCTGCCTCTTGACCTCCTCGTTCTCCTGAGGTGTCAACCTGTACGCTGCCTTGTTCGGTAATCTTGCTCCCGGTATGAGGTCAATGTGGTGACTCACACGTCTCATCGGTGGCAATGAACGCGGTAGTTCATCCACAATGATATCAGTAAACTCTCCCAGCAGTTGCTGAATCTCCTCTGGAAAATCATCCACTCTTGTGATTGTCAAGACAATCCTCGGCTTCCTGAAAACAAAGAACTGTGGATCTTCATTCTTCTCCAACTCTGTGAGAAGCTCTTTCCCACTCATGAGAAGTATCGTGTTGTTTACTTCTGGATTGACCACCTTATCCATGATCGGAAGCAACGTATGGGATCTCCCATCCTTCTCCAAGGTGTATGTGTTCATTCTCCCATCATGAACAACATGTCGATCATACTGTCATGGTCTCCCCAATAAAACATGACAGACGTCCATGGGAATGACATCACACAGAATTTCATCCCTATAATCACCCATTTTAAAATTTACCAAGCATTGTTTTGTAACACATACCTGGTGTCCTTTCTGCAGCCACGTCACTTTGTATGGACTCGGGTGCTTGTGCATTTTCAGCTCCAGCTTCTCCACCATCTCGGTTGAAACGAGATTATCTGTGCTCCCGCTGTCCACTATGACCTTGCATTTCCAGCCCTTGGTTTTGCACATGGTCCGGAATAGTATGCATCTTTGCGCTGTGTCCTCCACCTCTTTCTCAGGTTTCAAGAGAACTTTATGCACTGTCAGTGACTTCCCACTTCCAGTGTCTTCATCTTCGACATCACGCCTCTGCGCCTCAGCAACGTGAGCTTTTCCACTGTCCATTTTCCTATCTGGACATTCCACGGCTTTGTGTCCATCTTTCCCACATGTAAAACATGTGATAACTCCTCCGCGACCTCTTCCTCTACCTCGGTTACGAGGAAACGTGTTGATGTCAGCATATCCTCCTTGCTGATCATCTTGCTGCCTCCTCGGCTCAGGATATTGTTGCCTCTACTGTGAGGTTCCACCTCTCTCAGCTTTTCCCTGAGGCCTCTTCCAATCCTCCTTGGGCTTCTGTGTTCTCTCTTGAGCAACTGTTTTGCCCCTCGGCTGGCTTCTGCTTCGCCCTCACTGTCCCTTCTTGCGGCTCAGTTTCTCCTCGGCTTTCAGGGCCATCTGGTACGCATCCTCAACAATGTGGATGGTGACCATGCTCAATTCATTTTGAATGTCATAGCTGAGACCATTAAGGTATCTCGCCACCTTTTCGTCATCACTCTCCCGATGACCAGCTCGAATGTTGAGCCTATAGAATTCTTCGGTGTACTCCTTCACCGTCATCAGCTTCTGTCTTAGGTTCTGCATACGCCTGAACAGAGTGATCTGGTAATCCCTCGGAATGAACTTCACCTTCATCTTGGCGATCATCCGATCCCAGCTTTTGATCTTTTGTTTTCCTTTGGAACGCCTGTCTGCCTGCAGCTCGTCCCACCATAAGGCTACATGTCCTTTCATCTTCGTGACGGCATGCCTTACCTTCTTGTCCTCTTCGATATCCTCATAATCGAAGTAGGTGTCGAGTGCTCAGATCCAATCCAGCAACTCTTCTGCATCCAGGCTTCCCTCGTAAGCTGGAATGTCCATCCTCACCATGGCGCTCATCCTGGCGATAGCCTTGATTAATCGCTCATTGGCTGCATCTTCTGCGGCAACTCCACCTTGTGGCACAACGTCAGCTTCACCTTCGGAGTCACTCAGATCTCCTGTAT
The DNA here is from genome assembly GCA_009831015.1 of Picea engelmannii. NCBI lineage: Eukaryota > Viridiplantae > Streptophyta > Pinopsida > Pinales > Pinaceae > Picea > Picea engelmannii. The sequence continues at coordinate 102,927 of ML792019.1, forward strand.
TTTCTATGCGCCTCTGCGCTGCTTCCATATCTTCCATTCTAGCACAAAGATTTCGTATTTCTCTCTCCATTTCTATATTCTGTCCATGACTGCTTCTTTCCCTGGACACTTCCCTCTCCCCCTCTGTATCGGGTGATTTCCTACCTCTTCACGGCGGCATTACGTCTTCTCTTCCTCTCTGCTACAGAAAACAGAGAATTATTGGCTCTGATACCACCCTGACGCAACCTGCCCCTCACCGAGCAAGCCGCTCACACCAGGACCTTCTTCACACACGGGCCCGAAGAATCTGAGCTCTTCCAACTCCCCTTAGGAGTCACGGGTCACCCACAATAACCCCTCGGCAATATCCCCTCCTTCGGAAAATCGGGATATCGCGACTCGGGAATTTGCGGTTCACGTGAACACAATTCACATGAAAAACAAAACCCTGAACCCCGATGGTCAGCGGGTCGACGTTCTTTCCCTATCGGGAAATCGGCGGTTGTGGTGTTGCGCGTATCATGCAACACAGAACCCCGAACCCCGAACTTCGACAGCCCGCCACCTGTCAGCACCTCTGGCGCGGCCTACGCCTTGACACCTATCTCCCTCTCGTTCGATCGGGAAATCGCGATTCGGGAATTCGCGTTTCCTGATGCACAAGGCCATGGCCCTTACAAAACCCCGAATCCCGACTCCTCAGGATCCTGCGCCACGTGTACCCTCTCCGATCAACGGCTCAGATCGATTCAGGGAATCGCAACTCGTGATTTCTCGAGGCGTAAACTCTTACCTCGTCAACTCCCAAACTCCGAACCTCCGAAACCCGATGGACCTTTATCCTTCCCCATCTGTGCCTGTGGGTTATCACCCGCGCAACTCCTCCGCGATCTGATGGTCCTCGGGGTTTTGCAAAACTTCACTTGGATCACAAGTCGTTGATTCTCTTCCTCTTGAGAATCCTCCGGCTTCCAATCTTTTCCTTTGTTCAGTCTCTCCTGGGCCTGTTCCTGAGATTCTTGCAAGGAACTATCCCTCCTGAGCTTTGTCTTTCTCTGAATCCTTTAGAGATTCTTCACGTTCTTCCTGTGCTCGACTTCCAACAGCTCTCAAAGAATTGAAGCCGTCTAGACCTGTGCAATCCTGCTAACGCGGTCCAGTCCTCTGTCTCTCAGAATCGGCTCTGAGACTTCCATTCGACATGCACTCACCTACACGGTTCGAATAACTCAACTCAACTCTGGGCAAACCGGGAACAAAAGTTCAACTGTTAGCCTCCTCGACGCACTCTATGCGGAGGAATTCGACTGCACTCTATGCAAGAATCTCCTGGCTCAAATAGAGAAACAATTGGAACTCATTCCCTCATTCTCTCAGGTTTCTAAACTGATACACAAATCACATACGCAGCATATAGAAGATAAGCATAAAAGGAAGCAAACATGCATACGCATAATATCAACAACACGCAGAGATCAAACACATCCATGGAATTGAATCAAAGTCTTTCCTATTAATTCAATGTCTGTACATGGAGGTTCTTCACAAGCTCTCTGCTCTGCTCTTCCACTTTCTATCCTAATGCTGCATAATCTAAATGCTTCTAATGATACAATCATCCAAGGGAGGGTGTCTATACTCTGTTTTCCCTCTCGAAAGCTAAAACTGTCTAATCTATAGTTAATTTCTATCTACCACCATTAAACTATTAAATGCCTTCCTATCTATAATATATTACAAGTGCGCCCGGATTTGAATGCCTTCATTTAAATGACGGTGCAACAAATCTCCAAAGTGGTTCAAAAATCGTATGTGCTGGCGCTGTCCAGCTGTTCCTTTGCCTCCGTGCGTTGGCTCGCTTGATCAAAATGTGGATGCTCCTGCATCAATTTTTGTTCGGTGTTATTGGGTTTTAATGCTGTGTGTGGCTTTCTGTATATTGAGCGTTGTTGTTGGGCATTTTTAAAGGTTCAATGGTCCGCGTTGGGGTCTGCGTTTGCTGTGCGTTTTGCCTTTTGCGTGTTAAAGGTTGGGGGCTGCGTTTTAGCGAGTGCTCTTCCAGACCGAGCATCTTTCCCTTCATTTTTCTCTATTGTTTTGCGTTGATTAATCTTGATACCTGTTCGGAGCTTTATTACTAATCTGGGTGTGTTTAATAAATTGATGCTTGTATAACTCCAACGCCGATTTACTTGCACTATTAAGGAATTACTGTTGCGTTTGGTTTGTGATTGGTTGCAATTTGGTTTGGGTCCGCCTTATTACTATTACAATTTGGTTGCGATTTGGTTGGGGTGCGCTTATTTACTGTTGCGATTTGGTTGCGGTTGAGGGCGTCGTATGCGTTTTGGTTTGCGAGTTGGGTAATAAGTTAATCTTTACAGGTCGTTGTTGGGTAATTTTTTTATTGGCGCATGCTTATGACCTCTGCGTGTTTCTCTCCCAGGGTATCATATCCCTGGCGAATCCCTGCCCTCACTTTTGCCTGTGTACAGCGTTAGCGTGCCCCCTTAATGGTGGCCAGGGACCCGAGAGTCGTGCTTCCCTCTTCATCTGAATTACTCGCTTGTTGGGCCTGGTGATAGAAGCTACGTGTTGGGTGTTGGCAGCGGACCCCCTTCCGTGTTTTGACTGTTCGATTTTCGTCCCCACCTTAAAAGCTGCTGACAACGTCTGACAACCTCTATTTAAAGGGGCTCGTAAAAATAAAATAACGAAAAACTACGCTGGCAGTCACGAATTGACCCTGACTTCTTCTATTACAGCCACTAATCCATTCGCCTGCAGTCTCCCAGATCTTTATTCGAGGAACAACTTTTGGAACTCTTCCTGAAGAACCTTGCAGCGCCTTGACTTTTGATGGTAGATTGTTAAGAGATTTAATGATTGTTAAGTAGGGCGTTAACGATAAAACGACTTAACTAGAATGATTATTAGCATGATAAATGATTTATGAGAACCATAATTTATATAATGGTAGTTTAGAGCGTTCGGTTATATTGACCATTAAACCAGAGCAATAATGATTACCCCATTTCTTAAATCTGAGCGATCAGCTAGAATGATTACCTCACAATGATCATTGTAACGAGAAGCCTATCCCTGTTGACTTTTTAATTATTGTTAGTTTTATCGTCATTTCTAACATTGTTGTTTTTTTTAGTTTCGAATTGTGTCCTTCTTAAAAGTGTCATTTAATTTTGGGTATTTTGCCATTTTTAAGGGTGAGGTTATATTGTATTCCAATTGGATGCTACCTAGAATTAAGATGTCATTGCTTATATTGACTTATTAGTTAATTGTTACATTTAATTATAATCATTCCTAAATTTTATTGTCTATAGATTGCCATATTTAAATATGATGTATGTGGTTATTCATTTGATATCCCCTGCAGCAGTTATGAGGTAATTCCATATATATTGACATCTTGAATTAAAGGTTATCTTAATTTATTGTCAAAAGTAGTGTGGATAGTTGTCATTGTCATTTTAAATTTTATTATATTATAAGATGGCCCTTTTTAAATTATGGTGTAAATTGTATTTTTCAATTGATGAATCCTCAAATCATGATGCTATCTCCATATAGTGACCTCTTAATTAATTACTATCTTTAATTATGCTGATTTGAAACATTGATAGTTGTCATATTCATTACTGCCCTTTTTAACTTTGGTCATTTAACTTTTATTTATTTAGATTGCCATTTTAATTTATGATGTATTTGTTATATTCAATTGAAATTACTTAATAATATTATGTCCTTTTTAGTGCATTATTATGGGACCTTAGTGAGTGATTTTATCTGGTAAGGTCAATATGAGTTTAGGGGTAGTAGCATGTAAGAGGTAGGATAATTGTAAAATCATGGTCTGGAATGTGACATAAATGATAGATGGCTAATGTTTCATGACAGAGTTATTGTAACTTTTAATTATTGTTAATAATATACGTGGTGTAATAACCTGGATTTACGTACCATAAATTACCCCAAGTTAGTATATTAGAATGGTTGTCGTAACGAGACGGTTCGTTACAGGTTGTCTGTTGATTTGGTTGTACTTGGTTGTCTTGCATTGTTTGGTCTTCTTGTGTAGGGAGGGATGTAGACACCTCCATGTTCCTCAAAACAGTCGCCAGCCCTGAGACCTTAAATGGTTAAAATCGATGGGAACCTGGGCTTGAGCGTTGATTATGTGTCTTGGAGGTCCTAACCTTGCAGGGTAGGACGGGCGGGTGGTCAGTTTTACTTTTGTCGTGGTTGTGTCTTGTTGGTCATCAAGTCACGACGTAGGGTCAAGTGTGTTGTTACTTCTACACGCGCGCACACACCTTAAACACACAAAAAAAAATTGGCACCTGTTATCAGAGTTGTTGTCTTAATGATGAGGTCTGTTACAAATTCAGGAAACAAAAAACATAAATACCTAGCCTACTAGCACATCATGCAACTGGAAGAAACATACGACAATCAATAAAATGAAGAATAAAAATGACTGCTGACCCATCCTATGCTCCAAGGTTAGGACCTCTAGGACACATAAGAAACGCTCAAGCCCAGGTTCCCATCGATTTTGACCATTTAAGGTCTCAAGGCTGACAACTGTTATGATGAACAAGGAGGTTTCTACATCTCGCCTGACACAAGAAAGACCAATCATACCAAGCTAAAAAAAACATCAGATCAACCTAACGCAACCAACATCAATGACACAAGTAACCAAAACCTTCTCGACGAGTGAGAAATAATCACATTAAACATTACAGTGCAAAGTACAAACATCAAATAAAATAAGGGCAAGATCCTCTTCATCGGGAAGCGCATGACCCCAAGCCAGGTTATCATATGTGTCTGTCGATCAATGTGTGCAATGATCCCATCATAAGAAATCATTCTTATGTACTTCCACAAGTGTGATAGTATCTAAGGAAAAAACTTAAATGGTCTTAAACCCTTAAGTCAAGACACACAAAAAATATACCATAAGTCCAAAACTTAAACTGTCGATCTTATGTGAATCAAAATGAGAGCACTCTATTCAATCAAGCTAGAAGATGTGCAAGGTAACTGTACTCAACACATGGTTCAAATTTACAAAATCTAGACGTATCTCATTACCATTTTACCATCCTGAGACTATTATAGCACAATGGGTCATATTGCGACTAAAATAAAAACTCATAACGATATTCCCTACTTTATTTAAAATAAAACAATGCTTCCTTACATTCTTTTCCTTAAAGACAACCCCTTAAAACACATTAAAGCACTAAAGTATCTCATAATTAATAATGAAAGTTTGCAAATTTTCATACGCGGATTTCATTAACAACATCAATGAGTTCAAAATGTTTCTTAATTAGTTCCCCGTCGTAAAAAAATTTAAAACTATTAAAAGCATAAAACACAATAATAACAATTATACAATTAAAATGGTCACAATACAATTGAAACTATTGTGAGATGAAAATCACAACAACATAATTAAAACAATTAAAACTATGCATACCAATCTTAATAATAACAATTATATCGTTGCATAACAATCATAATCATGACATTCGTAACGATGCATAACATTCCTATTTATCACAATAGTAATCAATTAATTTAAGGATAACCATCAATACATAAATATCACCAACTAAAATATTATCTTTCCTAATTATCACCACAATGATCATATTAATTTAATGATATCAATCATTACATAAAGGTCACCATCTAAAATCATATATTTCCTAATTATCACAACAATGATCATACTAATTTAAGGATAGCAATCATTACATCAAGATTTCCATCTAAAATCATATCATTCCTAATTATCACAACATTGATCATAATAATTTAAAGATTCCTTATTGTGCACCCCTTAGAATCATCATGAGCGACTGTTGTATTCTTCCCTCATGGCATCATGGGTCATCTTGAAATAGGTAATCGTTAACCTACAGTTCGAGCCAGGACGAGATTTCTAGTAGGCTATGGTAGGGCTGGTGTCCACACCTCTTCCTCAACATCTATGGTAGTCCTTCATGACCCCTCTACTCCACATGTGAGTCTGGTCATCAAGCTATCGTCAGCCTGCATCATCAATGAATCATGTCAAAAATATATCCATAATCATATAATTTAATTAGATGCACTAATATCACATATAAAACAATCAAACCCCAATAGTTCACTCCTCGACTCGATCCAGAGTCCAAGGGGTTTGATCGATGCCTTTGCATCCTCGAGGTCCAAAATCCTACACACTCAGTAAAACTGAGTCAATAGCACATGTCTATGTCAAGGCAGAAAAACAACATGTCATCAACCCATAACGCCTCATAATCCAAATAAAATGTTTAATAGTATAATAATTCAGATCACTTGCGAGAAAGAGTCCTCAAATAATAAGTTCACTCAATGTGCACAAGATCAGGATGTTACAAATGGTTAATATGAGCATGGGAGAAGTACTATTTCATTTATGCTTGAACACACAAACACACACACACACACAAAAAAAAAAAAATACACAGTCATTTATGTAGGTGCATAACTCTACCTAAAGATGATTAGGAATGTACAACAGTTCTCTCGTTTCTTTATGTATGATTACACATATGTATATCTATACAGTTATCTATATATGTATAAAAAATCATCACATAAACTATCTCATTCCTGACATCTAATAATCAACAAATACTAACAAGAAAAAAATTAAAGGTACATATCTGAATCTGATGTTGGGACACAAATGGAACAACCACGTTCCACCGAACCGTAGAAAAAAACAATCAATTTTACTTTCTTCGTTGACCCCCTAGCCTGGCCATGAGTCCATAAGGGAAAACTGAGATGATCCTCCTTTCTTACAGTCCTTCCACAGATCAGAAATTCCCTTCCCTCACACTAATAGTGTTCATAACAACAAGTAGTTTCCTTTCTCCCACATACTAAGCAATGTCCTGCCTCCTCCATCTATGGTGTTTATATGCATCTTGTGCCTAGGTATTTTCTTCCATCCTTGGGAATTTCACAGCTTTACAAATCCCTGAGTTTTAGGGGCTTCTAGTGGTCAAATCATTCATTTTCCACTTGTAAAATTCAACCCTGAGGCAACTCAAATCTGTTCCCCACTCATGTAGTCATGGTCAACTATTTTTAACCTGGTTGCTCCATTTGTCCCCCAACATTTATTTTATAAAATAGTTTGTCATTTACATGTGTCATAATCAAAGAAGTTAGTTGGGAAAGTCAAATATCTTCCCAACAATCATAAATAATTAATTACAATAATCAAATTCCAAATTTGGATTTTCCATAAATGGAAAATAATTTCCAAATCTGAATTTGCCAAAAATGGAAATTTATTCCCAAGTGAACTTAGACTTTAATAATCAATTATTTTGGGGGATTTTACAGAAACACAAAGAACAAGTTACAATAGGTTTGAATATTTGAGCACTGAAGTGGAATGCTACAAATGTAACAACTTTGGACACATGGCCAAAGATTGCAGGATGACAATCCCTCCTAGAGAACCACAACAAAACAACAACAATCACATGCAAGAACCTCAGAAAATGACATGGATAAGAAAGAAGAATCAATATAACAATGAATAATGCACACTCACTCTACAAGCTAGGCGGAAGAAAGGTGGTTGGTATGTTGACAGTGGCTATTCAAAACACATGATAGGCGATAAAGACAAGTTTCTTATATTAAGAAAGGAAAGAGATGGATCAATCTCCTTCGGAAATGATGATTAAACTAAAATCATTGGAAAAAACACAATCAGAATTGGGAACAAGAATACCAAGGCAGAAAATGTTCTACTAGTAGAAGGTATGAAACATAATCTTCTAAGTATGAGTCAAATGTTTGACCAAGGTCATAAAGTTACTTTCGATTCAGAAATGCGCGATATAATAAAAGAAGGTTCAGGAAAAACTGATTGCAACAACTGTGAGAAATTCAAGCAACATATATGTATTAAGTGAAATTGGAAATGAAAAGTGTTTCCTAGGAAAGGAAGATGAAAGTTAGCTATGGCACAGAATAATGGGTCACATACATTTTTATAACCTTGTCAAAGTCACCAAAAGGGAAGAACTTAGAGAAATTCCCTAGATCACAAAACCAACCAACACTTTATCCAAGCATTGTCAACAAGGAAAGCAAACAAAGACCATGTTTAAATCAAAAGAATATTCAACTACAAGACCACTAGAAATTGTGCATATTGATCTAGTTGGACCAACTACAACAAAGGGTTTAAAAGGTGACAAATACTTTATGTTATTATTTGATGATTATACAAGAATGATTGCAATTTTATTTCTCAGGAATAAGTCAGAAGATTTTGAAAACTTCACAGTCTACAAGGAAATGGTTGAAAATGAAATGGATTCAAAAATCAAATTATTGAGATATGATAATGGAGGATAGTTCACTTCAAAGGAATTTATGGACTACTGCAGCAAGCAAGGAATAAAAAGGAAATTCTTCATTTCTAGGACACCTCAACATAATGGAGTTATTGAAAGAAACAACATAACAATACAATAAATGGCTCGAACAATGATAATAGATTCCAAATTGACATATATCTTTTGGACAGATGTAGTGTTCAAAACAGAGTAATGCTTAGAAACAACACCAACAAAACTCCCTACGAGCTATGGAAAGGAAGACCAACAAATCTGAAGAACTTTAGAGTTTTTGGAAGAAAATTCTACATCGAAAGAGTAGATGGAATAATGGGAAAGTTTGACTCTCGTGTGGACAAAGGAGTACTTGTTGGTTACTCAAGTACAAGAAAAGCATACAAGTGTTAAAACCTGAGATTGAACAAAGTTGTGGAAAGAATCAATGTAACAATTGATGAAACAGGTAGACAAGAATTAAAGGAAGAAGAAAATGAATCAATGGAACAAATTTACGAAGAAGAAGCATAAGATGAAAAATAAGTAGAAGGGGAATATAAAGAAGATCCGACAGAAACAAAAGAGAAATTTCAGCAAGTGCCTCCAAAGACACCTAGTAGACGAGTACAAAAGAATCATCCTTTCGATCAGATTAGCAGAAACAAAGATGTAGGAGTTGAGACTAGAAGAATAATTCATTCACCAGAACAAACATACCTAGCACTTTCATCTATGATTGAACCAACCTGTTTTGAAGAGGCCAGGAAAGATGCATTTTGCAATAAGTCCATGGATGAAGAATTGGATCAAATAGAGAAAAATAAGTCTTGGTAATTGGTTCCAAGACCAAAGGATAAGAACGTGATCGACAAAAAGTGGGTATACAAGAATAAATTGAATGAATGGACATGTTAAAAGGAACAAATCTAGATTGGTATGCAAAGGATATGCACAGGTTGAAGGAATCAAATTTGAAGAGACATTTTCTCCAATTGCCAGAATGGAAGCAATCTGATTGCTTTTAGCTTATGCATGGTCCAAAAATATTAAAGTGTATTAGATGGATGTAAAATCAACTTTTCTGAATGGGGAACTTGAAGAAGAAGTCTACATTGAATAGTCAGAAGGATTTTAGTTGTCATAGAATGCATATTATGTGCGTAAATTAAAGAAGGCCTTGTATTGTCTAAAATAGGTTCCTAGAGCATGGTACTCTAGACTGGATAAATATATACAACATGTAGGGTTCATAAAAGGAAGTGCAAACAACAACCTCTACATCAAGGTAACTCAATATAGTATTTTACTAATTGAAGTTTATGTTGATGGTATTATTTTTTGAAGTACTGATGACATGTTAAGCTAAAAATTTGCAAAGGACATGCAAAATGAATTTGAAATTCCATTACTTGGATAACTATCCTTCTTTCTGGGTCTTCAGATACGTCAACACAACCAAGGAATTTTTATTTCTCAAACCAAGTATATCAGAGAAATGCTAAAGAGGTTTGGAATGGAAGATTGCAAACTAGTTATCACTCCCATGAAAACCAGTTGAAAGTTGAGAAAAAATGATGATTCAAAGTCTACAGATCAAAGGGAATACAAGTCAATGATTGGTATCCCACTATATGTGACAAAATCCAGACCATATGTAATGTAGGAAGTTGGACAGGTGGCACAATTTCAAGCATCACCAAAGGAATCACATGTATTAGCATTGAAGAGGATTTTCAGATATCTCAAAGGATCATAAGAGTTTGGATTATGGTATCCAAAATGAAAGGATCTATCACTTATTGCCTACACAAACATGGATTGGGCAGGTTGCATTCATGACCGATGAAGCACCAGTGGAACAATGTTCTACTTGGGTGAGTGTTTAGTATCATGGCTAAGAAAGAAACAATCATCAATATCTTTGTCTACAGTCGAGGCAGAGTATATTGCAACAACAACATGTTGTACACAAGTTCTATTGATGAAACAAACTCTGACAGATAAACAGGTTGAGTATGATGATCTCATTCCAATATATTTTGATAATAAAAGAACCATCCGTATCTCAAAGAACCTAGTGATGCACTCCAATATGAAGAACATTCCAATCAAGTATCACTTTCTACGCGAACAGGTTGCAGAAAAAAACATCAGATTTGAATATGTGGGAACAAAAGAACAAGTGGTAGACATATTTACAAAACCTCTTCCACAAGAATCCTTTGAGTATCTTGATCAGAGACTCAAAGTTATTTCTACTCCAAAATGAATGATTTTGAATGTTTATCTTATATGTCTTAGATGTACACGAGGAAACACCATAAAGAGGACAGTTCAAGTTGGGAGATGAGACGAGTCAGTTAGGGGGAGCATCCCCGAATGGAAAGATACCTTTTCCATTGACAACAAAGGGGGGGAGATTTATCAAATGCATATGATAGAGGCATGGTTCCAAGGGGATCGTTGGTCACAAAGATGCAGGCATGGTTCTAGGGGGAGCATGAGTGATATGATTTAAGTATTGCATCAGAGTGTCGCCATCAATTCCAAATGGGGATATTGTTTATTAATTGGGTTGGTTTTCATTGATGTCAACCCTTGAAGAAAGTCCGATAGTGAATTATGGTAGCACACAGGTTTGGGTAATGGACCAATTTTTTTTTGATGTATAATGGTATGAATTTTTTTTGCAAGTAAGACTATTCTAGATGGATAGTACATGTCATGTCATTTCAAGTGGTATGTGGAACGTCACATAACTCCTCACAGTTTGAGATTTATGGCCTTACGAAGTTGAAGGAGCATCATATGATTGGCTTGAAACCCCAAAAGGTTAAAGAAGTCAAAGTTCTTGCAAAGAAGAAATCATTTAAACAATAAAGTGAAATGACAAAGTCAAAGAGGATTATTTAAATAATAAAGAGAAGTGACAAAATCAAAGAAGATTATTTAAATAATAAAGTGAAGTGACAAAGTCAAGGAGGAAAATGGGGAAAATGGGTTAAGTGGTCAAGTGGCTATTGGTTACATGGACAAGTGGAAATTTGGAAAAATTTGGACATAGGTGACTATATGGACAAAATGGCTATGTGGACAAAGTGGCCTAGTAGATGCTTTTAAGGAAGCTACTTAGAGAGTATAAATAAGAGGCAAGGCTCTCTCATTTTAATCACACCTGAGCATATTGAATATCTACAGGTGATTGAGGTCACCAAAGGATATCTAAGACAAATTTCAGAGGGAAGGTGAAGTAAATAAGGCCTAAATTTATGGGAGGATAAATTATTTTGATGATGATTTCTAAGGTATGTTATTTATAGGTCATCTCATTATTTTCCCAATTACTTTTTTTTCTAGAATGATTCAAACCGTGAAATTTTGAGTCCATTGAGAAAACATATCCAAGTAGTCGTGGTACAAGTTTCATCTTGTGGGTTGTTTTATTTTTGGAGCTACGCTCCATGGAAAATAGGGTTTGTGGCTAGTCCTGCAACTAGTCTAAAACAAGTGTTTCGGGTAAAAACATCATAACTTCTTCATAACAGATCTAAATTCAGTAATACCAAATGTGTTGGTTATATTATAGTCTTTAGTATTTTTTGTAAAATTTTCATATCCATACAACAAATATTATGTGTGGGGCATGCTCTACAATTTCTCTCTCTAGAATAAGACATAATTCAACAAGGTATGCCATTTTTGCTATAAATTCTTTTCTAAGAGGTTCCAAGTAGTGACACCTGGAGGAATTGCATAACACAAACTGAAGAACATTGTGTACTATTTTCAGATATTTATTCATTACAGGTACATAGTTATGATTATTTCAAGTTAGGGTTGTTGACTAATCCAAAACTAGTCAAGTGAGACTAAATTAAAGTTTGATGAAAATGCTAGTATCTTGTTGTTAAAGTTAAGGAAGGTTTTCAAGTTGAGGTACATGTTGGTGCATGGTTGATTCACGTGTTTATGGTACAAGTTGATTACAGGTTGTTTGGAACAGGTTGGTGCATAGTTGATGCACTTGTTTATGGTACATGTTGATTACAGGTTGAGGTACAAGTTGATGCATGGTTGATACATGGTTCAGGTTATTGGTGCAAGTTGTTTTTGTAATGTACCCCAAATTTACCAATAAAAAAATTTTTGTTAGGTGTATTAAAACTCATTGATTCTACAATACTTATTCGGGCATAACTTCATTGTCGTCGGTAATGGACTTAAACATGTACTCCTTGGTAATTTTGACGACTGCGATCAAGATAGCTATCATGTCTAAGTAGGTCATCCTATCACATAATTACAGTGCATAAGAACTATGGTCAATGGACTAGCTTATAGTCTTCTCAATCACGTTTGTTTTATGAAAGGTAATGTCTGTAATTGCTTGTTGTATCTATTTAGCGACTATGATATCTCTATCATAACCTGGATACCATTATTATCTATATAAGTGGTTTACCAAAAGTTTCTTCAATTTTTAACCATTAAGGGAAATCCTAACACTTACTTATATATATATAATTCCACAAATGGA
>ML792019.1:115897-144306 GCA_009831015.1 Picea engelmannii
ACAAAAATAACCCTTACTTGTTATATCTATATCATGTTTATATATATGTATATCATAGGTTATATGAACTAATACACATTTTCACTATTCCACAAATCGTATTTTTGTAACAAGACTTTCCACCACATATAGTTCATGTCATAACACATTAACTAGTTTTTATGTGCACAAGTGTTATTGTTACAAAGGGATCGTTATAGGGTGGCTATGACAACATAGACATTGACGTATCATATAGCACTATATAGCACTAACATAGGGAGTTCTTAGCATATAGCACTATATATATATATATATATATATATATATAATTGTTTGTTTAGCATACAAAAATAACCCTTAGTTGTTATATCTATATAATGTTTATATATATGTATATCATAGGTTATATGAACTAATACACATTTTCACTATTCCACAAATCGTATTTTTGTAACAAGACTTTCCACCACATATAGTTCATGTCCTAACACATTAACTAGTTTTTATGCACACAAGTGTTATTGTTACAAAGGGATCGTTATAGAGTGGCTATGACAACATAGACATTGATGTATCATATGCCATAACACATATAGTCCTAAAATGATGCCACGTCTAAACCTATACCTGAAAATGTTAACCCTACCCAACTCATATCATATCCCAACATTGAATATTTTTGGAATCCATGTTAATGGCGGGTCATATCGGTCTGTAATTGCATTTACCACTGCCTATGACATTTAAGATAGGTTTGTATCATACTGGATGCTTAGAAAGCCACACCTAATGTGGGCTCTCCATCTCCTTTTATTCACATGGCTACAATACTAAGTGTTCCTATCACACATTACTCCTCGTTTTGCAATGTGTTTGAGGTTATTCCACTCATTGTTTCCTTTGGCTTCACGAAAAAAAAACTCCATTTTGGTCTCTCCACAAAACTCTTGTGGGTCAATTCTTGTGTCCGAAAGCTTGGAGAAAAGACTTTCGGCCCTCATAAATGATTCTGGAAATGAAACTAGTCAGGTTCCTCTTTGCGCAAGGTAATACCCGAATCTCTCTCTTTATGTTTATGTAACTCTCATGGGTAAAACTAGTTTGGGAACTGTTGGGGTTAGTAATGCTTTGTATCTCTCCTTCATGGATATTTCTCCTTGTTTCTACCATGGCCTGAATATTTAGTGTCCCTTTTTCATTTACTTTCCTTATTGTTGGACATCGTTAACAGTTATCACTCACACATGTAATATTGTTTCTTTTTAATTGTGGGAATCCTAAAATATAAGCGCCTATTTAGAGAGTTAACCCTGCAAATCTTGCATCTTATTCTAGTGATGCTATAATCATTCTGGGTGTGTTTTGCGAAGTTACCCTGTGAAAGCCAAATACATAGTTTAAAGGAGTCACGCTCTGCATTACCTCAGCGAGGATTTTGGGATTTAACCCTATGCACATAAATAAACATATATTTATAGGATAGACCCTCCATGAGATTCATAGATTTGGTTTGTGTAAATTTTATTGACTGTGTAGCTTCGTGAGAAGTATGGCATGCATTCCTTCTATGGTTAATTTTCAATTCACATTATGTGTGTAAAATAATAAATATTATGTTTTATGCTTTAACCTATGAGTTCCATATGGAAATAGATATAGGAAACAAATACTTCTTCTTATTAGATAATACATTCAATAGTGGTAAAAGAGAATGAATTTGGGCGATTTCTCGTTCTGGATCACGATTTCACCTTCTATGTTTTTAATAAACAAGGATTAATATACATATGTACCATAGTATCTACCTTCTATCTGTCAATTCCTATGGTATTTTTATATGGAATAGATACATATATAAACCTCAATCCTGAACCTTCGTTTGTGATTTCCCTCTGTGTTAAAATAGTTAAAATGTGAATTACTTCAGTTGTCATAGAGTAGAAAGGTAGAACCTTTCTCCTACTCTATCTTAATGCCTTTGAAATTGTAAATGTTTTTTCCTTGATTTTACAATGTGCATACTTCTAATATTATTCTTTGTGTATACAAAAAGGCTTTCTGACCTACATGTGAAATTCATAACTGAGCCTGTGAGACTTTTGTCTTAAATCCTTTGCATTTCGTGTACTTATACAACATTGTAAAAGTCCTAAAACCTACACTTTGTGTATAAATAAAAGGCATTGTTACACTTTTTGGAATCTGAGACTATGCGCTATGTGAGTTATTCTAAATCTTTGTAAGTTGTAGTTTGAGATCTGGGTAAGCAAAGGCATTACTTTACCCTCTCGAGGCTGTGAAACTGTACTCTGTTTTACTTATTTCACACTGTGTAATTTGGATCTTGTATAACTTCTTTATCACTGTTATGATTCATAATTTGTATATGTTTCTATATTCCCGTGTGATTTATAAATTGTATATTCTACTTATTCCTGTATGATTTATGACTTGTAATTTAAATTCCTTCTGTTATAAATAGTAGCTTGCATTATGTACTTAAAATTATTATACTTAGATTTCATACCTAGATTTCATCAATTGATGATGTGGCCCTGATCTTGTTTTTGTGAGGGTACCCATCTGTGGGATTATGGACCCACCTTCCCCCATTGGTCATGGACAATAGTCGCTCAAGTTCCTGTGGTGATTTTTTCCTTCGCTGAGTTCAAGATAAGTACTTATTTATCTCAGTACTTATAAGTAAATTCCATTTTAAAGGATAGTATGGTTTACTAATCCCTACCCTTTATCTCTGCAAGTTTATATAGTTCGAGGGAACAGATCAAGGAGATATTTCTTACTCGAAAAGGTATTTGAGTTATGTTCTTGGCTCTTAGACACAACTTCTTAGATTTTTTCTACCAATGGTAAAGGAGTCTTTACCCTAGGGTACTCCACTATAATAAATTTTGAACCATGGTTTCATGGTTATACATGTTATTTGTAATGTACTTTCAATTGAATAACATGTCGTTGAAACGTTGTTGAACGAGATTCAGTTATTGTAACCACTACTATAGCATGTATGTGTAGACTGAAGAATCCATGTTTATATATGGATTGTAGACATATAGGATGTGTAATTTTTTTATAAATAAGGATTGTTATTCATTCCATCTATTTCTTATGAACTCGTACAAAAACTGAAATAATAATTCTACATAAATATCTATATCCAGTTCAATGGTTATTATGAACACAATAACAATCTTATTTCTTTAAGCTTGAATTCATATATATACACACACACACACACACACGATTATTTATGTACAAACATAACTACACTTATGATTATCAGGAACCTACATTAGTGTTCTTGTTTACTTATGCATGATCACACATATGTATATATCTATACAACTATCTATATATGTATAAAACATTATCACATAGACCATCTCATTCGTGACATCTAATAATCAACAGAATATTAACCAGAAACAAGTAAAGGTAGATATATGAATCTGATGCTGGGACACAAATGGAACAATCACGTTCCACCCAACTGTAGAATAGAACAACCAAGTTTACTTTCTTCGTTCACCCCATAGCCTGACCATGAGTCCATAAGGGTGAATTTAAATGATCCTCCTTTGCTACAGTTCTTTTCCACAGATCACAAATTCCCTTGTCTCACACTAAACATTGTTCATAACAACAAGTAGTTTCATTTCTCCAACATTCTAAAAAGTATCCTTATTGCTCCACATGTTGTATTTACATGCATCTTGTGACTAGGTCTTTCCTTCCCTCCTTGGGAATTTTCACATCTTTACAAATCCCTGATTTTCAGGGGAAACTAGTGGTCAAATCCCTCGTTTTCCACTTGTAAAAAGCATCCCCGAGGCAACTCAAATCTGTTCCCCACTCATGGAGTCATGGTCAGTTGTTTTCAACTTGGTTGTTCCATTTGTCTTTCAACATTTAATATATAAAAAGGTTTGTCTTTTACATGTGTTACAATAAAGAAGTTATTTGGGAAAATCAAATCCTTTCCCAACAATCATAAACAATTAATTACAATAATCAAATTCCAAATTCGGATTTTCCATAAATGAAAAATAATTTCCAAATTTGAATTTGCCAAAAATGGAAATTTATTCCCAAGTAAACTTAGACTTTAATAAATAATTATTTTTGGAGATATTACAGTTTGGTGCAGGTTTATTGGTACAGTCTTACAACAGTATATCTCACAGTGATAGTGTGACAGTGGTTCCATCATTCTACTTATACGTCAGGGCGGTTGGACGGGGCAAGGACAGGTGGTTGTAGCCACCTTTTGGTTGTAGCTAGAGAACATAGGGGGTCATATCCTCCTTTTGGTTGTAGCCAGAGAATTGAGGAGTTAGAGCTTCCCTCGGGTTGTAGCCTGAGAAACTAGGGGGTTGGAGCCTCCTTCTAGTTGCAGCTAGAAAACAAAGGAAGTTGGTGCTTCCAATGAATTTAATTATTAAAGACATAAAAGAAAGAACATTCCATGGTTTTCTCCCGCTTTGGGTTTCCACGTAAAAACACTAGTGTAATATGTATGTGTATGATTGTTCATTTGTTCATTGTTTATTTACTCTGCAAATATTGGATGATAGTGCTACATTGATATAACACTTGCATTATATGGTTAAAAAGGATTAGGTTGTTCTATTATTGATTCACCCCCCCTCTCATTAATCCAACAGGTGCCTCAGAAGTTGATTACTTGGGTCATCCTGTTGGAAAGGATGGTGTCAGGGTGGATCCTAAAAAGATTGAAGTTATGCAAGCTTGGCCTCACCTAAAGACTCTGAAAATCTTGCATGGATTTCTTGGTTTAACAGGTTATTATCACAAGTTTGCTAAGAATTATGGACATATTATGGCCTCACCCAATTGCATCTTAGCACAACTTATCATCCCCAGACTAATGGTCAAACTGAAGTTGTCAACAAGTGTTTGGAAACATATTTGATGTGTTTTGCATTGTAAAGGAAATATTAGTGGGATTGAGGTTTACCACTAGTTGAATGGTGGTACAACACTTCTTACCATACAACTACTTGCATGACTCCTTTTGAAGTGGTATATGGACAAAACTCACCTTCAATTCTCTCATATTTTCCAGGTGTTTGACCAAACGCTTACAGTTTGAGAGTCCATTCTCCGTACCCTCAAAGAGAATTTGGTCATGGCCCAAAATTTCATGAAGAAACAAGTAGATCAAGGTCTCTCTCAACGTCAATTTATAAAAGGAGATTAGGTGTTTCTTTGAATGCAACCTTACAAGCAAAATTCCCTCATGGATTACCATTGTTAGAAACAGGCGCCCAAATTTTATGGTCCGTATATTGTTCTCAAGAATGTGGGACATGTGGCCTATCGGTTATATTTTCTGAGTCATTCTAAGATCCATCCATTTTTTCATGTTTCCTTCTTAAAGAAGGTGATTGGAACTAAGTGTCTAACTCAAACCAACCTGCCCAAGTTAGACGGAGAAGGATCCATTTGGATATAAACACAAGTAGTTTTGGACCAATGTGAGTGTCGTCTATTCCATCGAACTATCAAGGAAGTATTAGTCCAGTGGAAAGATCCAACTCCACTAGATGCCACTTGGGAACCAACTACCATTCTACAACAATTTCCTCATCTCAAGCCTTAAGGACAATTTTTTTTTCAAGGGGGAGGACATTTTAGGGACCAAACCCCTCACGTAGGTAGAATAATATATTTCCATGTAATAAAGGTCAATATTAATAATGCCTAGCAATAAGGAAGAATAATTCCAATGTAAGAAGACCTAATAGAAGCTTACACTTCTAGAAGGATCTTCCTCTATATTGTTCTTTTGATAGACATATTTAGTATAAATAGGAGTTGAGGGTATGGGAAGTTTTGTCTTGGATATTATTCTAATAGATCTCTACTTTGCTAGAGGTTTCCCCCTCGAAGAGGCAAGTGAATATTTCTCTCAGTAATCAAAGTGCTCTTTCTGGTGCTATTATGGTATTATTTTAGTATTATTGTGGTGTTGTTATGGTTATATTGTTGTTTATCTCCCATTTCTAGCTAATTATTTATGTTATGCATACTATTTTATATTTGGAATATTATAGTTTCCTGCACATAAAATACAAGCAATACCTCTCTACCTCTCTACTTAGGATTAGAACCCTAGATCTAACTTGATTATAATGACATCTACAATAGAATGAATAATATATAAAATTTTATGAATTGAACAAAAATGACATGGAGGTTACATACCCTATATCTGTATGCATTTCTTCTTTTCTGTTTGATCCTTGCTTCTCCCTTTATCTTCCTGGTCAGGCTAGACACCTGTGACTTCTGGATGTGATGGATGGAACAATTACCTCTTCAGTTGTACAACACAAAAATACTTTTGATTTGTTCCCCTTTTTCCCAAGACTTTCCTTTGCTATATAACTCTTTGGAGGAGGCTTGAGAGAGATTCTAGATCTTCTATAGACCACTAGAGACTTGAATGATGTGATTTCCTAGGCTATTTTCATGAAGATACAACTCATCCCTCTCATATACACTCGCAAATCCCCGAATACAGAATTTTTACAGACTTTCCTGTTGAGCTACTAGTAAACTGCGAGGATCCTTGCATGTTTTCTAATATGTGTCTCGTCGCAGACCTCCAAAATGGTTCAAATATTAGGAAAAAAATGCATTTTGTCTTACATCTTCTTATGAATTTCTCCTTGTCCTATAGGTTTGAAATTAAGTCTATAATATTTATTGTATATGCCCCATGATATATAGTGTTCTTCTCATACATGACAAGTAATCCATCAACTCCTCAGTTTACAAACATTTAAAATTTTTAATTTTTGATAAGTTTATGATGTGGAAGAATTGGAAAAGACTATTGGGAAAATTATATCATCATATACATTGATGATGATATTTTTTTACATCTTTATTTTAAATTTATTCTAATTAAAAAAAAAAACCCTAGTAATTATTGTCCATGGGACAAGTGGAACACTACTCCCAAAGGTGTGGGATGTGAGGGAATAGGTTAACATTAAGTTGGGGAAAGAAAATTCCTTAGGGTTAGGGATGAGGCTAACTTGAAAAATACCTATGCAAGATATTATATAAAGTAAGCTATCAGGAAGGACCTTGTTCAGTACTTGTGAGGAATTTGAGTTGGATGGTTTTGAGAAAGAATCAAACTTTGAGATATCAGGAGAAGGTTCCGTAGTTTTGAGTCCCTATGGAATACTGATTTAAGCTCGGGGGTGACATGAACAACTAATATTGGTTGTTGGTGTCTATGGTTGGGAGGAAATGGTTCTCTACTCAGTTTGTTTCCAAATTATTAAAGCAATTTCAGATATGTTTCTTTTCTTTTATCTTATTTATTTTATTCAATATTGATAAATATTTACAATAGAAAAAACAAATGTAAATAATGGAGTACTGGTTATAACCAAGTATAGATATTTATGTATACTTTATTATTGAATATTGGTTGGAGCAAGAAAATATCTATATGGCATTAGAATGTTGTTTACTTAGAACAAAACCATCATTTATAAACATTGTAAAGATAATAGATATTTATGTATACTTTATTATTGAATATTGGATGGAGCAAGAAAATATCTATATGGCATTAGAATGTTGTTTACTTAGAACAAAACCATCATTTATAAACATTGTAATGATAATAGATATTTATGTATACTTTATTATTGAATATTGGTTGGAGCAAGAAAATATCTATATGGCATTAGAATGTTGTTTACTTAGAACAAAACCATCATTTATAAACATTGTAATGATAAAGAACATGAATCATAGAATAACCTACAAATTGCTAATCATGTTAATAGATTATTACATATAAATAAATTGCATAGATGAATATAAAAAATTCATTATTTTTTTTATACAATTTTTTAAGAATTAATATTTCAAAGAAAAACAAAAGTTATATATATAGATGAATATAAAGAATTCATTATTTTTCTTATACAATTTTTTAAGAATTAATATTTCAAAGAAAAAAAAATGTAATATATATATATATATATATATATTATACAGAGTTAATATTTTAAAGGAGAAAATGAATGTTTCTTGGATATATATATATATATATATATATATATATATATATATATATATATATATATATATTAGAGTGAGTAAAATATAGATGCAACCATAAAATGGAATACACCAAGTCAACCAGTATAAGGTTCTTAACTAGAGAACTATTTCCAAAGACATTTAAATAATAGAGTGGAAACACCATAAACATTATTAGATAACACAAAGAAATATTAAAAATATATCTTAATATGATGAATAGAATTGTTCTCAAAGATTATATATATATATATATATATATATATATATATATGTGGTTATTTTAAAATTATATTAGGGTTTTTGTTTAAAAGAAACCCTAGATCCAACCACCATGAAGTATTAGTATTAGCATGAGATAACCATAATGAAAATTTATGGTAACCATTTATGACAACAAAACCCTCTAAAATCGAGGTAAAAAACACATGATCACAATATACAAAAATAAGTATTATGTAAACTAAATTCGTATCATGGAAACAAAGTCCTGTTAGTAATAATTTCATTGTATTTCACTTGAATCAAATTAAAGAAAATACGTAGCTTGGCTATGAGAGTATTTGCAATAATCTTGTATTCTCTTCGAAAGAGAAGTATTCAATATCATTTGACCTATAACTGAACCCTATGCTCAGGTTTATGATCGCAGCGTTGGAGTCTACTAAAAAAATATAAAGAATAGATATGGTAATCAACGGGACATGAGCTCGAAGGTAATGGCCACTCTCTCGGCTTCATCCAATGGTTTTCTAAATAAATTCATAATTCATATATATATATATATATATATGACTAGTAAGAAGTAAAGCAAAGACAAGATCTTAGATTGTAACTATTAATTGTTTTTACATAGGAGGACTCTTGGATATTGGCATTTTGTACTTCCCTATTATTTAAGTTTCGGTTGAGGTTAATCAGTCCAAGTTAATGATGCAATTAATTCAGTCAGTTTCATGTCACTGTGGAGAGAATTGTATAAATGTGAATGCTTTAGAGGCATTCAGAGAGCAAGGGATTCTAGCCCTTTCCCAGGTTGCCCATTGTAATCTCCTATTTTTTTCTTGATAATCAAATGATTGGCATTGTACCATGGATGTTTTCCTCATAAGGTGAAGGAGAGTTTTACCAGGTAAATCTTTGTTTTCTTGTGTGATTTCTTTTTGGCCTGTGTGTTTTCTGTTGTATTGTTGACTTTGGGCTTCCGCTACCCAACAAGTGGTATCAGAGCTGGTGAGCCGAGTTGAGTGAGATCTAGCATGTGAAAGCAAATTCAATCGAAGCATGGAGATTCAATATGAAAATTAAAGAATGAAATCCATGTGCATGAAAGCAAAATCAGTGTGCAATGAATCTGTGTACATGATGAATTCTTTGTAGGGTTTTTAGCCCCAATGAGCCTTACGCTGTGTTGGGTGTCGATACCTGTGGAAAGTCGTGTTATACAGATCTGATGACTGAGCGATTGCTGTAAAAGGAGTGATAACTATTTTCCATCGTACGTCAATCCGTTCAATAGGGGTGATAATCAATCCTTGCGTTGTGCAATGAGTGCTATAAAGACGATAATCTTGTTATCATCGCTCTTGTATATTAGAGAGTGGCATTTGCATAGCCTTGTGAAGAGAACATACAAGTCAACAAGTTGCTTCTGGAAAGAAAGAGATTAGAGCTGCCAAAAGCCAAGGTTATTGAAAGAATGAAAAAATTAAGACTCGCCGCAATATTGTTAAATATAATGTAACCGCAACAGTGTGACTGTACACTGCCAGTTGTAGTGGACACTTGTACTTTCTATTTTTGTTTTGCTTGAGCATATTTAGCTCAGCCATCTCCCATTGCATTGTAACATCTTCTAACAATCTCTTCTTCATACATTCCAATATATTGTTCTATTATTTTCTCTCTGCATTTCTCTTTACTTCACAATTTATCATGGTATCAAAGCTTCAACAGTAAGCCTCTTCACATAGTTCGAAGAGCAACACGATCCTCATAGTGTAGAGATTCACGGATATTGAGAGCATGCGACACAGTCTTTTCACAAAGCTTGGAGAGTTGCATGTAATACTCTTAAAAGATCAATGTAGGAATCTTGCGGAGGAAACAGAGCATACAATGCTCGAAAGATCGAAGAAGTAGAGCATGCAGAAGAAGAAATAGTAAAGATTCTTGTATCTTTTCAAGAATTATCAAGATTTACGAAGAAGAGCTGCAGAACACAAGATCAATTAAAGAACTCAAAGAATTTGTTCAAATTCGTTAAAGATTCCTCCAGAAGGCAGAATTGCTTAAAGTTTTTCAAAATTCGCACAAATCTGTCAAAAATTGAAGCAAAGAACGTAGAATTTGCATATTTATTTCAAATCTTTGAAAGATTCATGAATCCTTCTTCCACGAGAGTAAAGAACGCATCTCAGGTGAAAAGAACAGCCATTAAGGCTGTAAGATTCGTCCTGAGAATGTATCTGAAGCGGGAAACGAGCTCAGAAGGGACGAGGAGAGCGCAGAAAAGGTGAAAGCATTTCAGCCGTTAGATCTTGCGCAGAACCCCGACAGCCATTGGATCGAGTGAAGGCATGCAAAGTTTAGCCTCTGGAGGAGTGCACAAGGAGAAAGGATCTGAGCCGTCAGATCTGGAGCAAATTTCCCGCCAGCCGTCAGATTGGATTGAAGTTGCACGAGGTTTACCTTCAGGGACAAGAGGCGAAAAATCCCGACAAGGGAATAGCCATCGGGATAGCAGTCATCGGGATGGGATTCTTGAGGACAAGAGAATTGAGACACTTCAAGTCTCGAAATGTCGGGAAGATCTGGACCATCTTTTAGCAGAGACATGTGGCGAAGATCGAGCGCCCATCCGTACTTTGGCGCAACGGTATATCGGCATTCCCATGGACAAGAGATCGGGGAAGTCTATGTTGAAAACCCCGACACGAATCTGAGCCATCTGTTTGGGGAGACAGGTGTCAGAAATCTGAAGAGAGTCGGGATATTCGGCATCGAGAAATCGGAGTTCCTGAAGTCGAAAGAATCGAAACATCAAAAGTCTCGAAATCCCGGAGAGATCAGAATCGTCCGTCTTGAGGAGGACGCGTGGTAACAATCGGCACCATCTAGACAAGACTTGATAGGAAGGCATTGATTGGTGTTTTGGTCATCGGGATATCCAGGATCCTAATGACAAAGTGTTTATGCATTTTGTAATCGCGAATCGTGAAACCTCGATAAGTGGGGGCCAGTTGTTAGCGTAGCAGAGAAGCGGGATTTGAGGAGTCGAGAATCTCATGGGTGTATGCATTTAGGCATTGGAAACCCCGAAACCTCGACGAGAGGTTTGAATACGGTCACGGGGTAGTGGTCACGCAGACCACGAGCTTAGCTTGGAGGGCTAACGCGTGAAGGGCGCGTCAGGATTCGGAGAATCGCGAATCCTGAGGACATGCACATTTGGACATTGGAAAGTCCGAAACTCCGATGAGAAGGTATGGTTGCGGTCTTGTAAGCATGGTCGTGTGGACCAGTAGCACAGCTAGGAGGAGCTGAAAAAAGGGGGTGCATCAGCAAATTGGCCCATCGGAGATCGGGGAATCGAGGAGTCAAATGACCTCGTCATCAAGACTCGCAAAATTCTGATTCGCGATATCCCGATTAGATCTGGACCGTCGAATTGTCCAACGGCAATTTTTCACATTTCGGCAATTTGAAAGACAAAGAGCTAGAAAATCTCGTAGCGCCTTAAAATTAAAGCGCGTGGTCACATTGCACGAAGACAAAGGCCAATTCAAGGCCGCTAAGCTCCCTTCGGCCATCGACAAATCAGCAAATCGACGATCAGAGGTAAATATAAAATTTCCCTCTATTTTTTTCTGCAATTTTTTTTTATGGCGTCGTCTAGCAATTTAGGAACAACTCAGGATCCGATTCTTCTGTGAAAGAATTACGAGTTTTGGTCTCTTCGAATGTGGTCGTTCTTGCAAGCACAAGAGGGCTGGGAACTAGTGGATCTTGGATATGTGGAACCGGAAACAGCCTCGCTCGCTGCCATGACAAATCCGCAAAGAATTGCTCAGGCAACACTGAGGAACAAAGAAAATAAAGAAAAATTCTAGATTCAGAATTATGTGGATGACTCGATTTTCTCAAAAATCACAGGCGTTGGTACTTCAAAACAGGCATGTGACATCCTTAAATCTTCCTACTAAGGAAATGATAGGGTCGAAAAAGTTAAACTGCAGACCTTGTGGACGCAATTCGAGACTCTAAGGATGACAGAGTCTGAAACTATGGATCAGTTCATGACCAAATTCATGGGCATCGTGAACCAGATCAGACTGATTGGTGAAACCATCACTGATCAACGAATTGTTGAGAAAATTCTCAGAAGTCCACCCACGAAATTTGAAATGGTTGTAACAGCAATCCTTGAATCCAAGGATCTGTCAAGATTTTCAACAAATGAATTAATTGGTTCTCTGGTGACACATGAGACCAGACTGCATCTTACAGATGAGTCAATCTCCAATGCTTTCAAAACTCAATTCTCCTTCAGGAGAGGGAGAGGCAGAGGAAAAAGCAGAGGTCACCAAGGAAGAGGGAGCAATCCAAGTAACTCTCACTTCAGTGGAGGTAACAGACAACAGTATCTGAATCAAAATTTCCAAGGTCAAAGGCACCAACAACATCATCAACATCAGAATTTCCAGCCTCAAATAGGCAGAGGGAGACGATCAAATGACAAAACAAGCATACAATGCTATTATTGCAAAAAGTATGGCCACTATGAATCTGAATGTAGGAAGAATCAAGCAGATCAGCTCTCAGGCAGAGCACATGTGTCAAATCACACGTGAGAAAACTCAGGAGGTATGTTTCTCTCATGTCACAAGACTGAACAACAACCTAAAGATCTCTGGTTGCTGGACAATGGATGCAAAAATCATATGACAGGTAACAAAGAATTACTTTCATGCATTGATTCTTCAATCTCATCTGATATTACACTTGGAAATGATTATTTAATCAAAGTTCAAGGAAAAGGAACTGTTCCTATTCTTACTAAACAGAATGTAAAGAAAGACATATACAATGTCTATCATGCTCCAGATTTAAAACATAATTTGCTAAGTGTAGGATAGCTCATTGAACATGGCTATAAGGTACTTTTTGAGGGAACATCTTGTAATATATTTGACAAAATCCCAAGCAGAAAATTAATTTCTGAAATCCATATGACTGCCAATAGCATGTTTCCCCTTTCCTCAGAACTGCAAATCTGAGTCAACCATATGCACAGAGTGCATCAAACCTGAATGAAACTATGGTTTGGCATACAATATTTGGACATCTACCATTTCAGAGTCTAAGTCTTCTTCAAAAGAACTCCATGGTCAAAGGTCTACCTATCTTTAAAGAGAAAATTCCCCCATGTGAGTCTTGCATACTTGGAAAACACAAGAGAACCAGTTTTCCACAGTCTTCCAATCAATCCAAACAACATCTTGAACTTTTTCACACTGACCTATGTGGACCAATGCAAACGGAGTCAATAGGTGGTATTTTTTACTTTCTAACGTTTATTGATGATTTCAGTAGGAAAATATGGATCTATTTTCTCAGACACAAGTCTGAAACTTTTGCAAAATTCAAAGAATTCAAAGCAGAAGATGAAAAACAGAGTGGCAAATATATAAAAGCACTCAGGTCGGATGGAGGAGGAGAATACAACTCCAGAGAATTTGCAAATTTCTGCAAATCACAAGGCATCATCATGCAAACAACATCCAAATATACTCCACAATAGAATGGAGTGGCTGAAAGGAAAAATCAGACAATAATGAATATGGCGAGAACACTTCTTAAAGAGAAACACTTGTCAAATAATTTTTGGGCTGAAGCAGTAGCATGCTCAGTTTATCTCTTGAATAGATCACCAACCACAAGTCTAAAGATGAAATTTCCCCAAGAAGCATGGAGTGGGACAAAGCTCAATGTAGTGTACCTAAGGACATTTGGATGCATAGCATATGCTCACATACCGTCCGAATTAAGGAAGAAGCTTGATGATAGAAGTGAGAAATGTATTTTCACTAGATATAGTGAAGCATCTAAAGCTTACAGGCTTTACAATCCAATCACCAAGAAATTAATTCTCAGCAGAGATGTACAAATTCTGGAAAATCAATTCTGGAATAATTCAGAAAATCAGCAAGTGGACAGTCAAAATCCATTGCTGCCAAGTTCTGAAAACACAGAAAATTCAGAACAACAAGTACCTCAAAATATTCTTCCAAGATTGCAAGTACAAAGACAATTTGAACATTCTCAGGATAACTCAACTTCCAGCAGAGAATCATTCTCTGAACCACAGAATCAGAGAACTCGAAGTTTGAGAGAAATCCATTAGCAGTTGGATGACTTTGAGCAACACAATCTTTTTTCTTTAATGTCATGTCAACCTACATCCTTTAAGGAAGAAGCTAAGGAGCCACATTGGGTTCAAGCCATGAACCAAGAAATTGACTCCATTGAGAAGAACAAGACATGGGATCTTGTTGATTTTCCAATACACAAGAAGAGTATTGGTGTCAAGTAGGTTTACAAAACTAAACTCAATGAAAAAGGGCAGATTGAAAAGCACAAGGCAAGACTTGTTGCCAAAGGATTCTCACAACAACCAGGTACTGATTATGGTGAAACTTTTTCTCCAGTAGCAAGATTAGACACTGTCAAAACTCTATTGGCCATAGCAGCACAACACAAATGGCAAGTATACCAGATGGATGTCAAGTCAGGATTCTTGAATGGTTTCTTAGAAGAAGAATTTTATGTCGATCAACCACCTGGATTTGAAGTCCAAGAGCACCCAACCAAAGTGTATCGGTTGAAGAAAGCCTTGTATGGCTTAAAACAAGCTCCAAGAGCTTGGTACAATAGAATTGACACTTATCTGATCAAAAGTGGTTTCAACAGAAGCCAAAATGAGCCAACTCTTTACACCAAAACAGATCAACACGGTAAAATTCTAATTGTATGTTTATATGTTGATGACATGATCTACACAAGAAATCTTGATTTAACAGATTTCAAACATGCCATGCAATTTGAGTTTGAGATGACAGATCTTGGCATAATGAAATATATTTTAGGAATTGAGGTCGATCAATCAACCAAAGGCATTTTTGTCTGTCAGCAAAAGTATGCAGTAGACATCATCAAAAGATTTCGCATGCAAGAATGCAATCCAGCAGAAACCCCTATACCACTAGGCACAAAATTGAGCAAAGATGATGAAGGACCTATAGTGGACTCTACTTTATACAAAAGTTTAGTAGGCAGTTTGTTGTATCTTACAACAACTAGGCCTGACATTATGTATGCAGCCAGCCTTGTTTCTAGATCCATGGAATCACCCAAAGATTCTCATTGGAAAATGGAAAAACGAATTTTGAGATATGTTGCAGGAACACTCAATTTTGGTTTATGGTACACTAAATCTCATAGTAATCAGCTCTCTGGTTACATAGATAGTGACTTTGCAGGCAGCTTAGATGAGAGTAAAAGAACATCAAGACATGTTTTTCAACTGGGCACAAACCTGATTTCATGGGCATCAAAGAAGCAGCCAATTGTATCAATATCTTCTGCAGAGGCAGAGTATGTAGCTACTACCTCAGCTTCATGTCAAGTTTGTGGCTGAGAAGAATATTGCAAGATATGTCACATACAAAAAAGGATCCAACTCCTATTTTCCATGACAATACATCAGCAATTGCTTTATCCAAGAACCATGTGTTTTACAAGAAAAGTAAACACATTGACACTCGTTTTCATTTCATACGCGAGCTAGTCAATAATGGGGATATTGCACTACAATTTTGTGGTTCTCGAGATTAGCTTGTTGATATCTTTACCAAGCCACTAGGAAAGTCAGTTTTTTATTTTCAGAGACAACACTTAGGCATAGTCAGTCCTGATGATTGTAACTATTGAGTTTAAGAGGGAGTGTTAAATATAATGTAACCTCAAAAGTCTGACTGTACACTGCCAGCTGTACTGGACAGTTGTACTTTCTATTTTTGTCTTGCTTGAGCATATTTAGCTCAGCCATCTCCCATTTCATTGTAACATCTTCTAACAATCTCTTCTTCATACATTCCAATATACTGTTCTATTCTTTTCTCTCTACATTTCTCTTTACTTCACAATTTATCAAATACGTTGGATGCACTTGAGAGCATTGGCTGGAATACAGAATATAGATGAGATGTTGAAAGAAGAAGCTGAAGTTCTTTGGTGAAATCAAGTCGGATTTATACCTTTGTGGATACCTATAATGAGAAAGGTGGAAAATACTATGGAGTTCCTGAGAATAGAAAAGCGTATCATGGACAGACATAAAATATCAGTAGGAGCAACACAGATGGATCCCTTGTGGGAGCCGACTCGTAGAGGAGCCACCAATGAGGTTGTGACTGGTGTTAGCGTGGCATGCGACTGGTTTGAAGAAGTAGTCGTGGTCATGGTCATAAAAGTACACGGGGTGGAAGGGGTCCATGGGTTCGTGCCCCTACCCATTTTGAACCTCGAAGGTTTGTAGCTTGTGGTGGTCATTTCATTGGTCAAGGTCAAATTTGGAGGTCATGGAGTAAAGCGTCCTTTGGTGTCTGTTGTAGCTCCCAACATTCCTGCACTATATGAAATGCATTTCGTAGTACCTATGTTCAGATCATTTCTAAACATTGTCAATATCCATCTCGATGCTCAAGAAATGGCCCTTCAATTTCGGCATTGCGAGCCCAAATTCGTATTTGTCAATTAGTAATATCTTCCAGTGGTCGTGTAAGCCATTAAGGGAACCGATCATAAACCATGCTTGTGGAGCATAAAAGTGTGACCTGTGCATGGAGAAGCATCGAAGAAGAATGCTCATATCTGTGTTGGTCACGAGTCCGAGGATGACGAGGGCATGAGGCTGCATCGGTGGAGGCTGCAGAGGAGGCACCTGATCCAGTGAAGCTGAAAATCACTGGTTAGACTGGAGGCCACAAAGACTGGATTTAGGTGTAAGGCTCGAGAGGTTGATTTGCTTCCTAATCTGGTGGTAATGGTCGAGGAGCCAATGGTGTAAGCAACGACACTTGTTAGGGTTCACAAAGTCGTGGATTTAGAAGGTCGTGGGACATGGCTCAAGGAGATTTGTGCGGAGTGAATGTTGGAGGATGTGTAGAAGCTGTAAGAGAGAACCTCATTGGCATTGAGGTGGATTGGGAAGGTTCACCTGGATTGGGTGTGCCTCTAATCAACAAGGGTTTTCACATGGTGGAGAATTGTGGTCAAGCAATGGGAAAGATAATCCTTTGTAAAAGGAGAAATGGAAACAATGGTAACGGTAAATTTACTATGTGAACATTTTTTTTTATGGAGTTGTAAATTAAATGATTGCATGTAAATGGGCATATGACTCTAAGACTTGATTAGGTATGCGTACCCCTGGGCTATTGGGTCACCTATGAAAATTCTAGATATATATTTAGGTAGACCAAATAGGGGTGGAGGCATGTATGTGTGGGTTAACCTTGACTCGGTAAATGAGTCATGAGTTAAACTTTGTCTTAGGTCAACATTGGTGTGTTTTGAGTCTATTTTTTTTGGTTTCTAGCAGTATGGTGCCCGTGATATTGCATATAATGATGTCTATTCAAAGGCTAAGTGAAACTCCATTGTAAATGGTCCTGGAGATAAGCGACAAAATATTTCTTGGTTGGCTTGGCCGGATTTGGTCAAGGGAATGTTCATGACAAGGTGGAGCATCGAGATTCCATTGTAAATGGGCCTGGAGATGAGCAATGAAGGTTCATTTGTCAGTATTGGCCAGATTGGACTAAGGTCTTCGAATGCAATATTTGAGATGGAGCATTGAAGGTGTTTAGGATCGCAAGAAAAGATTTGTTTGCAAGCTCAAGAGTTCATTGTATGGCTTGGAAACTGCATCCAAGAAATTGGTATAAGTAGTTGATTCCTTCATAGTGAGCCAAGATTTACAAGAAGTGAACGTAACCATTGTGTTTATGGTACTCACTATCTTGGTGTTTAGATTGTTGACAATATGTTTGTAGCAAGTAGTACCATGGTTAAGATCAACAGGTTGGCTTGACGTTCGAGATGAAGGATCCGAGAGAAGAAAAACAATATTGAGCATAGAAATTCACAGAGATGGGATTGATGGTAAGTTTTGGGTTATCACAACTTGAGCACATGGTAACGATACTCAGGAAATTCCATATAAATAATGTGAAACTAGTAAAATATTTTATGGATTCCCATTATAATTTCTCTTTAGGTTTGTGTCCAATTGATAAGAAGAAAAGGGTTATATATCTCATGTATAGTGTGCTAGTAGAAATATTGATGATTGCCATGAAAGGACGAGATATTTCACGTGTCGTTGGTGTTGTAAGTGGTCACATGAAAAATCCAAGTGGAGTAGTTAAATGGGTGCTTCGTTTTGAAAGCACTAGTATCACCTATCTTTAGCTTTCAAGAAGGTAATGAATGGGAAATGGCATGGTATCAGGTAAATTGTTGTCAAGGTGCAAATTGTTGAAATGGTGATAACCAATTTCCAATTCTATTGGATATTGGCATCTTGTAGATCCATATTATTTAGGTTTTGGTTGAGGCTAATCAATCCAAGTTAATGATGCAATTAATTTTGTCAGTTTCATGTAAATGTGGAGATAATTGTATAAATGTGAATGCCTTAGAGGCATTCAGAGAGAAAAGGCTTCTAGCCCTCTCCCGGGTTGCCCATTTCCATGCTGATTGTAATCTCCTGTTTTTTCCTTGATAATAAAATGATTTCCGTTATCACGTGAATGTTTCCCTCGTAAGGTGAAGGAGGGTTTTACCATGCAAATCTTTTTCCTCTTGTGTACTTTGTTTCTGGCCTGTGTGTTTTCTGTTGTATTGTTGACTATGGGCTTTCGCTGCATGAGGATGAGAAACCATCCAACTCGTTGCTAGGGGAAAATTACTCTCCCAAATCCAGAGTACCTCTATGTTTACCCACGAGTATGAGTTTAACCGTCAAGCCAAGGAATAAAACATGATAAAAATATAAATCTTGTAAGCGTACATAATTGTTCCAATGTAAAATTCGAACCCGACTCTAACGTAAAGGATTAAATATAAATAGAATAATGTGTTAGTTTCCTTACCTTAAAGTTGAACAGATTGGTGATTTGTACATGCCATTGAACCCAAATGATCATTGAATGAGTTTACTCGTAGTTAATTCATAGATATCATTAAATGAGAGTACATTGAACTCATTTCTTAGCCACGACATGATGCGTGAGTGATCCATCCAAATCAACAGTTGTATGGGTAACTTCTTTTCAGAATCATGGACGTATAAAATTATAAATTGAAGTGAATTAAGCCATTTCAAAAACCATATCAAGGTTTTCACCCTAATTTCATTATGATAACACGATTAACATGACAATCGCTTAGGTATACAAATCTTGGGGTGATGATTTGTAGGGATTTGTAAATAAACAAACACATAATTCATGTAATCATTGTAATGAAATGGGTTTAGGTACTCAACAATTGTTAAATGAGATATCACTCTATGGTAAAGACATACTATACACAAATCCAAACATATAATGAAAATAAATAAACAAAATATTATAAATTAGCTATGTTTCAAGTATTCTCCAAATCAAGGGAGCATAGTATGATTGGTGAGACCATAACCTATCGTATAGATAATAATGAGAATTATAATGAGATTATATGTATTTAAGCATATCTGGAAAAAATATATCATAAGAAGTAATACCTGTAAAGAAGAGGAGACTTGTGTAATGTTATGAGTAGTATGATGGTGGAGTTGATTTATGAGAATGATTTCCAACAAGCCTTTAACCTACCATGGTTATCATTAGATAAGAATGAAAAATAATTACATGCAAAATAATTAAACATAAGTTTATATAAGACATTGCTATCTATAATTGTACAAGTATACATTTGACAAAGTACTATTTAAAAAAAAAAAATCAAAATCATTGGTAAGAGGAGACATTACAAATGGTATCAAAGCATGGTTGAAACACTACAACTAAAACATAAATTTAGTTTACATAATAAATATATATGTTATAATAAAAATAACTGAAGCAAGTGTGTTTTTCACATATCAGAATCAAACAACAAAGTATCATGGTTGAAGAGCCTTATAAATCAACATCAAGTGAACCACGAATGTATGTGGAACTAAATAGTGGACCAATTCAAGATAAGTCTATAGGAATGTTGGAAACTATGTGTAGTATAAAAGAAGAACTACAAAGTATAAAGGTAGATAATGAAAAGCTACTCAAAGATAGTAAAGAACAAGAAGAGTTAAATGAGATTCTTCTTAAAAACATGATTGATATGAAACATTGAATACGGATAGGAAAAGCTTCCAGTAATTCTAAAAGGGAACTTTCCAATGAAGAGTCACACAAGACTAAAGAATATCAAGCAAAAAATTATGAAACAAAGTTACTAAATGAAGAAACTAGTGAGGATAACTATGATAGAAACACTTTGGAAAACATTGTACCTAAAAATAAGAAAAGGAAATGGATTGTTGGGGGAGGGTAAGAAAATCATACCACCTAGCTTTGATGGTGAGTCCAAGGAGGGAGAAAAATCTTGGCTTCTGAACATAAGTAAATATTTCAAAATCTACAACTATTGAATAAACTTGATGGCTATATTAGTTGTGTACCAATTGAATGGTAAAATATGACATTTGGTGGGAGGAGACAAAAAGGGTAAACAAGATTAGGAGAAATGAGTTGAACTGGAAGATATTCAAGAAATACTTTAAACACAAATATTTAACATACAACTATTAAGTTGAAAATGCCAAATAATTCCATGACCTTAAGCTCAAACAGATATCCATTGAATATTTTTTCACTAAGTTTGTAATATTATGAGATATTTACCTTATATCCGTGAAGATAAGGAGAAAGTTCAAAGGTTCATGAGTTGTTTTCCTCAAGCATACAAAGACAAAATTGAATTTCTTTATCCTAAGACAATGTATGATGTAATAAGACATGATATATTGTGTTTCACTTAATTTAAACAAAGAACTAAAAATGCAAAATCTTTGAAATATAAGCATAAGGATAAACTTAATCCTAAGAAGAAAATTTGTAAACATCCTCGACAACCAACACAAAGTGCACCAAGTTAGAAGAAAAAAAATTGTTGGTCAACAAAGCGTATCCATTCAGGACAATAGTAAACCTTCTTATTTTGTGAATAAAATAGTTAGCGAGATAATTAGACCACCTCCATATTGTTAGGGATGTAAAGAACCTCACTTGTAATGGAACTTCCCTTTAAATAAAAATAGAAATCAGTGAGTGCATAATATTTAGGAAGGAATAACAGTAAATGATGTTGCGCAAAGTATTCACAAAATCTATGTTGCACTAGAAAATCAAAAGGTTGATCATCAATATTCCATGGTGGAGAGAGAAGGTATGTTAAATTAGAAACCTGTATCTATTTTGATGGACCTTGGTGCAAGTTTGAGTTATATTTCACCTACGCTGGTAGAAAATTGTAAACTGAAAAAAGTTAAACATAAGCAATATTGGTTAGTACAGTTAGCTACATGAACAAAAGAAAGGTTGTTGATTTCGTAAAAGATTATATGGTAAATATGGATGGAATGGAGACTAATTTAGAAATAAATGTTTTACGAGTAGGATCTTTTGATTTTCCCATATGCATGGATTGTTTGGAAAAACATTTAGCTATGGTAAATTGTTTTGACAAGAATTTTATCCATTTAGATGATTTTCGCAAAAACAAAACAGTAAAAGAAACACTATGGGTAG
Source organism: Picea engelmannii (assembly GCA_009831015.1). Classification (NCBI taxonomy): domain Eukaryota; kingdom Viridiplantae; phylum Streptophyta; class Pinopsida; order Pinales; family Pinaceae; genus Picea; species Picea engelmannii. The sequence continues at coordinate 137,914 of ML792019.1, forward strand.
TGTCAGTAATACACATATTTTCTTTATAGTTAAAAATAAATGCCAGAAAAGGATGCAAAATTTATGTTGTTCACATATCCGAAAATATTGAAGAAGTGAATGCAAATTTGTTAACTAAGGATCCAATATTGAAGGAGTTATAAGAAGTATTTCCAGAGGAAATTGTAGGATTACCTCCTAGACGAGGAATAGATTTCAATATATACTTGGTACCCAAATCTACACTAGTGTCTAAGGCCCCATACCGACTGAGTACTCAAGAACTGATTGAACTTCAGATGCAACTTCAAGAATTGTTGGATAAGCAATATTTAAGACTTAGTTTGTCTCCATGGGGGAGAACCATTTTTTCTTTTCAAAAAGAAAGATGAAAATACATGATTATGTATTTATTATAAACAACTTAACAAGATGAAAATAAAAAATAAGTATCATTTACCCTGCATTGATTCCTTCTTAGATCAAGTTGGAGGAGGTAATATTTTCTCTAAGATAAATTTGCAGTGAGGATACCATCAGGTTATAATTAACGAGGAAGAATACATGAAACTACTTTTCGACCTAGATATGGACTCTATGAATTTGTATTGGTACCTTTTGGTCTAACAAACACACCTACTACATTTATCTATTTTATGAATAGTCTGTTGAGAAAATATTTAGACAAGTTCCTAATTGTGTTCATATATAATATATTGATCAATTTTAAAACCCAAGAGGCACATGAAGAACAATTAAGAATGGTTTTGACGAAACTTAGGGAGCATCAACTATATGCATAGTAAATGCGAATTTTATTAGTATAAAGTACAATATTTGGGACATGTAATTTTGGGTGAAGGGATCTAAGTTGACATGAAAAAGGTTACGACCATCCTAGATTGGCCAATGCGAAAGCATGTGTCAAATGTCCATTATTTTATGGGAATCACAGGCTATTACTGTAGATTCATACATGAGTTTCTAAACTTGCTTACCCAATAAATTCCTTGTAAAGAAAGGAATCTGATTTAAATGGACATAAAAATATCAAGAAAGTTTTGAAAAAATAAAATAGTTATTAACCACAACACTTGTATTGAAGATAACAGATCCACATAAAGACTGTGTGGTAAGTATTGATGCCTCAAAAGGAGGAATTAGAGGATTTTTATTACAGGATGATCATGTGATTTCCTATGAATCATGAAAACTGAAACCTCATGAAAACAATTATGCAACACATGATATGGAATTAACTCCTATTGCACATAATTTAAGTATGTGGTGACACTACTTGTTGGGTAGAATTTTTTTATTTTAAACCGATAACATCAACCTTAAATACTTTTTCGATCAACAAAACCTGAATTCCAAACAGTCAAGATGTTTAGATTTTGTGAGTATTATTTTGAGACATATCATATTAAAGGTGTTAGCACTTGGTAAATTTCCTAGAGGATGAAAAAGAAGAAATCTACAAAGGTAACCTTAACCAACCACTTTTAAAGCAAGGATCTATCCCTTTTAGCTTCAGAGAGAGATCTCTCTATATGATTTAGCTTTGTTTCTAATTTCAGATAGTAGACTAGGTAAAGAAACTGTTGGTTTTGTTGTAAAAGAGTTTTTGAAGTTGGTTGAGACGGTCTACACATCCATTGGGCTATGGGGTCTGTGTTTAATCAGATATGAGATACAACCAGAAATTCCAAAGAAGACCTTCACACGGAGAGATAATACACTCAAAGGATCTTTAGTAATCAAAATGATGGACAGAAGAAAAGACAAGAAAATAACTTCAACTAACAAGAAGTTAAGAATTTCTTAATTGAAGATATTAGAAGATAAACATTAAAATCTTTAGAATCGGAAACAGGGTATCAAAGATAAATCCTACAACATTACACTATTCATAAAGATTAGTTTCAGAAAACAAAATGATTACAAAGAAAGAAAAACATTCAACTTAGAAGATCAACATCACCAATGAACATACGCAAGAATCCTGTAAAGTGCCTCTTCTTTATTAATGGAAGATCTCTTCAAAAATAGTACAGTTTGATAGCAATAGGGTGTGCGAATCTACAACCCTCAATACTTCAAGAGTTGAAGTATTTATAATTCAAATTACAAACGTTCCTGTCATAACTGATCAGGATGTGCTCATTCTATTTTTAGTCTAACTACTTTAACTAATCAAAAATTGTTTGATGACTCAGTACAACTGCATGCAGAAATTTTTGGGGTAGGCCGTTGGTGAGGTGCCTTCGGAACCTCTTCTGACTAGACAGGTGACTGGATAGTGACAGCTCATCTGCTAATCTAGTAGATCACAAAGTTCTTCCCATCTGAGATGATTTGGCACTGTGACTTTAAGTAATCTCCGATACACTTCATCCATGTCTGTATACTTAGAAAATGTAGGCTTGATGATGAATATGTGTTTAATCTCGTCTTGGATACTAATATCCAACTGTAGGGCATCCATGAATGCTTTGCCTATGATGCTCCCTTGTATCCCTACAAACTTGGAATTTTCCTTAGACACTTCAGCCAATCTCTTCTTGTAGTCAGGGAGTGTCATTAGTTTGTCATTAATGACTTTCAGACCAGGGAGGCCTTTCTTTTGGAGAGCATCAATCTTATTGAAGAACTTTTGCACTCCTTGATCCATGACTTGAACCTTTTCCTCAAGTTGAAGCATTACACCTCTCTTGGTTAAGACCCTTTTTACTTCAAGTATAGTCTTTGTTATGTCTTCGATTTTTAGTTCTTCAAGTTCCTCTCTGGTCTTGGAATTCAGGAACCTGATGATCTCGTTTGCTTGTGCTGGCATGTCTCCCAGCTCCACTCTGATTTTCTCAACTGCCTGTTTGCTCCTCTGGAGCAACTCATTCTATTCAAACATGATTTGAATCATTGGCCAGATTTCATTTATGGATTTGGAAATATCTGTCCATACAATCTCTTTGACCTCATCCAAAGTCTTCCCGGCCATTGTCTGCTTTTGCAGCTGCTGTAACTCCTTCATGATTTTCTCATTCACCTGTTTTTCTTTAGATAGGCTTGTCTGGAAAGATATTTTGAGTTCTTGGAGGTTCTCCACTTCTTTCTTAAGCCTGCTGATTTCTGACTCTTGCGGGTTCATCCTCTCCATGGACTTGGCAAGGTCTGTTGTTCCTTATGGTAGTGGCATGGATGTTGCAGATGGAATGGTTGTCACTGTTGTTGTGCTCAAACCTACAATTGGGATAGCACTCAATGGAATGCCTTCCATTGGCTTCGTCTGCTCTTTCTCCTTTAGCAGTCTCTCCATCTCAGCCTCCATCTCTTTTAGCTGAGCATTCTGCTCCATGAGTAACTTTAACATCTCATCCTTTTCACCTTCCTTTTCTGCTATCTCCTTGGCCTGTGAGTCCTCTGTGGGCGGGAGTTTCAGTTGTTTTCTTAAGGACACGATGTCAGCATTTTTATTTTTTATCATCTCTTCAGCAACCTTGACGTTTGCAGGTTCATAACCAATTTTGAGGACCAGCTCCTCCAGCGTCTTGATTCTGTTGTCTTTCTCGAAAGATGATATTTTCTCCAGCTTGAGTTCGGTCTGAGCATTGCTCAAAGACACTTGAAACTTTGTTGCAGAAGTTGAAGCATGAGCCAATGTGTGAAAAACCATCTCCCCTGTTTGTTTATGTAGATCCATCTGATCTGTTGGATGCACGTCCTTCGCCTAGAATTCGAACGTGGCCCTTTTGTAATATGAGATCACCTTGGGATACGGTACCTGTGCTTGGAGATACGCCATGTGCATCCTACCCTTTTCTATGTCAAATGCCAAAAGAAGTCTATGTTGAGCTATGGAAGACTACTTCCGAAACTGGGCATAAGTGTTGCTAGTGAGGATCTGGTTCTTCTTCGTGATCACTTCATATCTCTCAAAAGTGCCCAACTTGGGCCCAGTTTTGCTTGGTGGAGTATCCATGGGAGAATCTGTGGATTTCTTCGGTATTTTTGTTGTGATTGCTTTAAGTTGGCTCGAACCGAAAGGTAGAGTGACTGGCTTGACCCCTGTGGTAGTTATTGTGGTAGTCGGGACTTCTTGTTCTACTATCGCGCCAGGCATTGAAACTATCTTTGGCCTCTTAGTGTGCATCTTGAACTCCTCTGATGACACCTCTGTTACAGGAGGATACGACTCCTGTCAGGGCTTCTTCTCCTTGGGGACCTAGGGTGTGGTGGTGGGTGGCACACTCGTCAAGGGTACCTGCTGTTCCACTTCAACTTGTTGTTCCACGTCCATCAAAGTCTCAGGTATCCAAACTGTTTGATTTGCAAATTTCTTGATCTCTGGCTTGGACTCATGAGCATATGGAACATTCTTATTTTTCACTCTCATTTCTGAAATGATCCCACATGGATCATAGTGCCAGGTGAAACTTGTAAAGAATTTCATCTCCTTTAACATTTTGTCCACTTCCTCCCCTGTGCCTCGACTATTGCAGATGACAGAACCAATATGCCTCTTGATCTGAAATTGTTGCTTCTTCTTTAGGGAAACAAAGTGAATATCATCTGAATTCATTATCTACCTAATATATTCTAATGCAAAAATTCTTACTGGTACATATCTCGATAGCTTGTAGGGTGCCAATTCCACCCGAAAACTCTGATCTCAGTGTGATTTTAATACAAGAACGAGTCTCCTATGTTTGCATTGTCCAAGAGGTGTAGAATTCTCTGGACCTCTTCATTTATTCGCGGCTCAGACCTGCCGCTCAGCATGCTTACCACCGGGTGATAGAACATATCAATGAAAACCTTAAAGCTATACTATGTGGAGTTATGCTGAGGCCCTCCGTCTGCATCCATCTTCTGCATGGAGAAACTGAATTTGTCGGCTTGGAAGTAAACGAACATGTACGCCAGTATGGAAGAATATTTGAACATACCCTCTGTGCCAAAATTCATGAATTGTTCATGAATATTATCGGCCAAGAAGGTGTTGTAGTCGAATTGTGTTGTGAGATTTTCATCATTTGAGAAGATGGACAGAAAACCCAGGATGAGCTCATCTACCCATTGGTCTGAATAGTAACCAAGCAGGGCACAAAGGGAAGAAATGATTTGATTTCCTTTGGTGGAGAAAAGTGAAGAAAGGTAAGGGGGATTGGTGGAAGGGAGTTGAGCGGAAGTGGGGAGGAAAATCTCAAATATCTGAGCTCTTTGAGGGAAGGTCATTTTATGATATAGCTCAGTGAGGATTTCTAAATTGAACGGGGACGCAGATTCAGCACGGGGAATTTGCATCATCTGGTCAATATCTTCTGGAGTGATGAAGAAAAGGACGTCTCTGGATGAAGAGACGATGGCCTTCCGGTCAGGGACGTAATGGGCTTGGCATTTGAGGGTGAATTCGGGGAAATGATGAATCTGGGGAAAGAGATACAGGGGAAAATTGGACTCCCAAAGTCCAATTTCGTCACTATGGTGCAGGAAAACCTCCCGGAGCCATGACTAAAGATCAGAAAAATCGAAGTCGCAAATGGTATCTGCGATCAATCGATCTTTATCGACCAAGGGAATTTTGTCTAAGTCGACAGGAGGAGGAAGAAAAGGATTATCTTCTCCTTCTGCTTGTCTTGGCTTTGACACCATTTCAGCAATTGTACCTGCAATAAAACAATGTTAGTGGGGAATACTGACTGTAGGTGAAGGTGCAAGAAAAACAATGGAGGCGTAAGAGTAAAATTTTCTGGTGCGATGGACAAATAGTGCATGAAGAGGGAAAACAATAGTTTGATTTAAAACTGGGTCAGTTGGACGCGGGAAAACGATCAGCATGACAACAGGTATATTATCCAGTTATTAATGGACAACGGGCCACTTGGGGGTGATATGGCAGGTGACGGTGGCCAAAACATACAGAGGGTTGACGTGGTTGCTAGGGATTGGCAGTGATGGGAAGTGAAAGTGACCATAAGGGGTTGATCATGAGTGGAAAAGGTAAAGGCCTGACAGCAGGGACTGACAACAGTTATGGAATGTGATACGACCCCGGGAACAAGTGGGACAAGTTGACTCAGTGGAGGATGACGTCCATGAGTGACGGGCTATCAGATACCATGTGAGGGATGTGACTTGAGAACCAATAGACTGACGCCACGAATGACCAGGGGCCCACCGAAGGGAAATATCTATTCCGGACCCGCCCCCTTGGTTAAAGGCAGGACACCAGGGGGGGTCCGAAATCCATTTTGATCCATTGATCTGTGCGCTGGTTTCCTGGCTGTAGATCTTAGCGCGCTCCTTAATACGCATTCCGGACCTTCCCCTCCATTAAAGGCAGAACAAGGGGGGGGGCATCTGGAATTCAATGTGAACCGTAGATTTAAGCGCTTTGTTCTGGGCCGTCTATAT